>APFE031436610.1:7391-40703 GCA_000404065.3 Pinus taeda | reverse complement strand
AAAATAACATATCCTTGGAAGTTAAAATACATGTTGGAGTTTTGAATTCTTGTTGTTTTCAAAAAAAAATGTCAATACTGAGCGGAATACCAATAATTGTTGGATTGTTCGCTAAAAGTAAGAGTGCCATGCATCCAAGTGCCGCTTCTTGTTTCCATTTTGGCAAGCTTTACTGCATACTTCTGAAATTTCTAAAAGATAGTATTTGCATTTATTGCAGTACAAAAAGAGTTTAATCAGAATTTTTGTAGGACCAGAGTTCGAGTAAAATTTCTAAAGGAAGAGAGTTCGAGTAAAATTTCTAAAGGAAGAGTTTAATCACAGTAAATTTTTTGAAGCACAGGCCAAGAGTTTAATCACAGTAAATTTTTTCAAGGACCAGAGTTTGAGTTAAATTTCTGAAGGAAGAGCTTAAAATTTTTTGAAGGATGAGAGTTTGACTAAAATTTTTTAAAGAACAATGCAATGGGTGGTTTGAATTAAATTTTTAATTGAAGAGTGGACAATTTTCTAGTGCTTTGAAATACATATTTTTTTAAGATGCCATTGGTAAAATAAAATATTTGGAGGCCCACTGTGTTTGAAACAAGACAAGAAACAAATTTATATATTTTGAGAAGTATTGCATATATTTTGAATGTGAAAGGATTTGAAAAATATTTGACTACATAAGAATTATGACTTCAATAATTTCCATAGTTGGAGTTGTTCTCAATGGAAAGGAAAATTATGAAGAATGGTTTAGAAAGCTTAAAAGTTCCCAGATGGAAAAGAAATTGCACCAGAGTCACATGATAATGAGAAACAATGTGCGATTTGGGTGACAAAAAACAACAAGGCATATGCATTAATAATTACATCGGTGATAGAAAAGGTAAGCATATATATAGCTTCTTGTGGTCCTACATTTGAAGCATTAAAGAAGTTGGAAGAATTGTATGATTCCCACTCAGAACTCGAAATTATTCAATGATTGATAAAGTTGTTTAATTTGGAGATGAAGGATAATGATCCTCTGAAGAGTGCCTCTAAAATGAAATCCATTTTTCATGATATAGAAGCCACTCGAATTAAAGTCGATTTACAACTTACAGCTTTTATAAAAGTCCTTCACCCTGTCTATTCAAACAATTTGGAATCTCTCCAAGCTAGTGGGTAGTTAAAAGACATTACAATTTGGCAAACTAATAAGAAAAATAGCTGAGATAGAAAAGGCCTTTCGAAGGAAAGAGACTCCACCTAACTCTAATGTAGAAACTGTATCCCTTGCACAAAAGGATCAGAAGTCTCATGCTGAAACTTCTAGAGGTGATAAAGTAGTAGAGATCGGGGTAGGAAAAATTATAGAGGCGGAGGGGGCAAAAATAATTATGGAGACAGAAAACCAAAATGATAGACAAAAAAGGAATTTTAATGATACACCAGCTATCAAATGTTTTAGTTGTGGTAAAAATGGTCATACTGTTACTAACTCTAAAATCCCTTGGGAGAAACTTAGTGAAAGGAGAGAACAATTGAATGAAAATAAAGATCAGCCACCACAAGATAAGGGAAAATCATCAGAGTTTCCACATTACATTGTTGCTCACTATAATTTTAATATTAATGATGTTTTCAACATTACAATTTTTTCATGGGGAGATAGTGATCCGGATCTTGGGGTAGAGACCACCAAGATCTAAAAAATTGAAATGGATCCTGGGCGGAGAGACCCCCAAGATCTGAAAACTAGAATTGCCAAAAGAAATATAGGAGAATGCCCAATAAACAAAACCACAAAGAAACTTTTTATTAAAAACCACTGATCCGAACTTAAACAGGGACGCAACAAAATACAGAGATAACCATATACACAAAAATGCAACGAAAATAATGCTTCATTTCATTAATGGAAAACACTGAAACATGTTGACAACGAGAAATGGAAATAAACCAGCTACGGCGATGGTAGCTTATCTCTGAGAAGAGATATGGCAGCTACATGCCTCTGAACTGTCAAGGCTACATTGTGGCGGACAATCTGTCCTTTTACAAAATATGACTTGTTACTTATAGTATTTTTCAGTTACAATACCACGGGTTGATTCCATGGGTGGATGAATACCATGGGTGGATTTTACAAAACCATGGGCTGATGCCATTTATAATACCATGGGTAAATTCCTTAGGTCGATGAATAATATGGGTGGATAAGTACCATGAGTTGATTCCATTTTCCATTCGGATCATTCCTCCCTCCTTAAGAAGCAATGGTCTCCATTGCGTAAAGTTCCCTCCTGCAAAGTCTTTGTTTAATATGAAGAGCCAATGAAGGTAAGGGTTTTATGTGGTTAACCCAAAACCCTGATAAACGAAGATCCGAGGATAGAGATACCTTGTAATGCTTGTGACCAACTGTGATTCTGACTATGTGCGGCCTAGCAAATGGACCTCGATGACAAAGATTTTATGCGGTTGACCCATAACCATGATGTTGGTTGTTGATGAAGTAGCAGGTGCCTACATAGCATGGGGTGGGAGGGCACATCTCCAAATAACCCAAGCCGAATCCTACTATGATGAAACTGATGAATGTGAAGCAGGTGCCTACTAAAGTGCTGTGGGAGGGCACGTCTCCAATGGAACCCACTCTGAATGCTGCTCCTGAATTAAAATGGACATAACTCGGCCAACAAAATACAAAGATAACCATATACACAAAAATGCAACGAAAATAATGCTTCATTTCATTAATCGAAAACACTGAAATATGTTGACAACCAGAAATGGAAATAAACCAGCTACGACAATGGTAGCTTATCTCTGAGAAGAGATGTGGCGGCTACATGCCTCTGAACTGTAAAGGCTACATTGTGGCGGACAATCTGTCCTTTTACAAAATATGACTTGTTACTTATAGTATTTTTCAGTTACAATACCACGGGTTGATTCCATGGGTGAATGAATACCATGGGTGGATTTTCCAAAACCATGGGCAGATGCCATTTATAATACCATGGGTAAATTCCATGGGTCAATGAATAATATGGGTGGATGAGTACCATGGGTTGATTCCATTTTCCATTCAGATCATTCCTCCCTCCTTAAGAAGCAATGGTCCCCATTGCGTAAAGTTCCCTCCTGCAAAGCCTTTGTTGAATATGAAGAGCCACTGAAGGTAAGGGTTTTATGTGGTTAACCCAAAACCCTGATAAACGAAGATCCGAGGATAGAGATACCTTGTAATGCTTGTGACTAACTGTGATTCTGACAGTGTGCGGCCTACCAAATGGACTTCGATGACAAGGATTTTATGCGGTTGACCCATAACCATGATGTTGGTTGTTGATGGAGTAGCAGGTGCCTATATAGCATGGGGTGGGAGGGCACGTCTCCAAATAACCCAAGCCGAATCCTGCTATGTTGAAACTGATGAATGTGAAGCAGGTACCTACTAAAGTGGGGTGGGAGGGCACGTCTCCAATGGAACCCACTCTGAACGCTGCTCCAGAATTAAAATGGACATAACAAGGCCAATATAACTCAAAGTATTTATTATAACCTGTTTTGGGAAGTAGAAGGATCATTTTGCATCTTCCCATGAGTTGGAAATACTTATCTGAACACTCTAAGATCTCATATTCGTGCTGCAACAGTTCCGCCGTCACAAAAATTCTGATAAAATAGCTTATTTTAAATCAACGATATCGTCCACATCCGAACTCCGATTCGACCCACTGTTTTTTAAAATTGGGTGATTTTTCGAGAGAAATCCAGATCTGCAATTTGTTTTTGTAAATTTTGTAACAAATATTTCAGATCTGATCTACAAAGTCGTTGCACAAAAAAATTCGTGCAAAAAAAATGTCAAAAGAAAAATTCTTACTACTTGACCCAAGAAAGTGCTCTGTGGAAGTTGTAGCACATGCCTGAACTTTGTTGAATATTGCTGCAAAATTTGAAACTGAAATATGCATCAAACCTTCATTCCCATGGAATCATAACCTGCTTTGATAACACTGATCCGGATCTTGGGAGGAGGCCCCCAAGATCTAAAAGATTGAAATGGATCTTGGGTGGACAGACCCCAAGATCTGAAAACTTGAATTGCTACAAGAAAAAGAGGAGAATGCCCAAAAAGCAACACCAAAAAGAAACTTTTTATTAAAACTGATAACAACTACAAAAGCTACAATGTAGCGGACAATCTGTCCTTTTACAAGATATGACTTGTTATTTATAGTATTTTTCAGTTACAATACCACGGGACAATTCCATGGGTGAATAAATACCATGTGTGGATTTTACAATACCACGAGCGGATGCCATTTACAATACCGTGGGTAAATTCCATGGGTCGATGAATAATATAGGTGGATGAGTACCATGGGTTGATGCCATTTTCCATTCGGATCAGATAGTTGGATTTTGGATTTAGGAGCCACTTGTCATATGACATTTAGGCAAGATTTTTTTGAAACATTCAATGATGATATTGATGGTGTTATTTACTTTACTGACAAGCCTCAAACTAAACCATCTGGAATTGGGTCTATTCGTTTAAAGATACCCAATTTCGAAGATTATGTTCTATAGGATGTACTTTATATTCCACAGTTTCAGCGAAATTTGATGTCTCTTATCCATATTTGAAAGCAAGGGAATTCTCTGCATATATTTGATGGCATCATCGAGATAAGTAGAACCATGTGGAAGAAGGCACGTTTTTAAAATTAAATTGTACTTCATCTACTAATTCTCATGAAATTTCTATTTTTTTTTGCACAACAAATTGATATCTTGCCTCCGAACTTCTTTTGACATGCTCGATTTGGTCACATCAACGAAGGCAACATAAAAATTATGAAAAATCATGGTATTAAAGGTCTTCCAGTGGTTCCAATAAATATCATACCTTGTGATGCTTGTATTATAGGAAAGCATTGTAAACAACCTTTTCATAGTTTCTCTTTCAGATCTTCACAAAAATTAGGTTTCATACATTCAAATTTATGTGGATCTATGTCTGTTACAACTGCAAATGGAAATAAATATGCGCTGACATTTATTGATGCTTACTCGAGAATGTGTAGGGTGTATTCGTTGAAGAATAAGACATAAGTGTTTGAAGTTTTTAAAATTTCTCATTTGATGACTAAAAATGAAACTCAACATAGTATAGGAATTCTCATAACCGATAATGGTGGTGATTATACCTCTCATGTTTTTGAACAATATTTGCAGCACAATGGAATCAAACATCATACTATACTACCTTATAATCCACAAAAGAAAAACGTCGCGAAACGTATCAATAGAACTTTGCTTAATATGGTTAGATCTACGATGTTCTTTAAAAATGCTAAGTTGATCCTTTGCGGAGAAGCAGTGCCTTTTGCAGCGTATATTCGCAATCGTTGTCCTCCTTCTGTCATCAATAATAAATATCCTTATGAAATGTGGTATAATCGTCTCCTTGGCATTCAACATTTTAGAGTATTTGGTTTTCAAGGCCATGCATTAAAAATAAAACTTCAGCGCAACAAGTTGGGTGTCAGAAGTCACAAATGTATTTTCCTAGGATATTCTGCTACTTCCAAAGCTTATAGGTTGTATGGTGAGGAGAAGAAGAAGCTCATTCTTTCCGAAGAGGTTATTTTCCTTGACTCAAATAAAAATAATTCCATTGTTGATAGGCAAGTGGCTCGTTTGGAGAAATTTGCATCTAAGAAGTTCTATTTTGAATATGATAATGATGTTCCACACACTGAAGGGGGGTTCCCATTCTGGATCAGTCTGTGGTTCTTCCATCTTTGACTCATCAAAATGTTATTGCTGAAGAAAAATTGGATGATAGTAATGTTTCTGCAGCACCAAAAATCTCTCTTGAAGAGCCTATTTTTCAGGATGAACAACCATCACAACCACTTGAGCAACCTTTACAAAGATCTACACTTGCTCGAAAAGTACCAATCAAGTATGATGATTTTGAAACAGGGATGTCTTGTAAAGTTGATTCAGGTAATGTTTCTCATGACTATGAATTCAATCATTGTACAATTAGCGAACCTAATTTTTTTCAAGAAGTTACTAATTGTGATGAATCGAAGAATGCAATGCAAAAAAAATATGATGCACTTATTCAAAATGGAACCTGGAGCTTAGTGGATCCTCCTGCAGCTATCAAACCCATTGGTTGCAAATGGGTGTATAAGATCAAATACAAAGACGATGGTTTGCTTGATAATTACAAGGCAAGACTTGCAGCAAAAGGCTATGCTCAGAAGGAAGGCATTAACTACATAGAGACATTTGCTCTTACAGCAAAATGAGGCACAATTACAACTCTGTTTTCTCTTGCAACACAGAAGAGATGGAAGATACACTAGATGGATGTTAAAACAACTTTTTCGAATGCTAATTTGAAGGAGGATGTTTATATGCTTCATCCTTAAGGTTTTTCGCAAAGAGAAAAACATATGCAAATTCGTTAACACCTTGTATCGACTAAAATAACCATCTCGTGCATGGTATGAAATATTAACTGTACACCTCAAGTTCAATTATAAGTTATTTGATCTGGATGATGCAACTCTTTTTGTTAAGAAAATTGGAAAGTCAATGGTATATTTGGTTGTGTATGTAGTTGATTTGATATTCACGGGAAACAGTGATGATTAATAATGTCCATTAAAAAAGAACTATTGAAAGTTTTTGACATGAAAAATTTGGGATTATTACACTATTATTTAGGGATTGAAGTTGATCAGAAACCCAAATATATTTTCATTTCTCAAAAAAAGTATAGTGGACAGCAATTAGACAGATTTGGGATGCAAGATTGTAATACTATCACTACTCCTATGCGGTAGAATTTGAAGCTTACTTCCACTGAAGGAAGTATGTTTGAAGATCCAACAAAGTACAGGCAACTTGTTGGAAGTTTGAATTTTTTAACTACTACTCGACCTGACATAGATTTTGTTGTAGGGCTTTTTCTAGGTTCATGCATAATCCATGGGAAGGTCATTGGAATGTAGAAAAGCGAGTGCTAAGATATTTGGAAGGCACTCGAACATATGACATCAAATATTCCAAAGTTGCAGATTTCCATCTCACCGGCTATTCAGATTCTGATTTAGATGGAGATAAGCAAAATGAAGTCTCTACTTCTGGTTATTTGATGAGTCTTCGATCATAAGCCATCAATTAGAGATCACGCAAGCAATCTGTTTCTACTGATTCCACCACCAAAGCCACATATGTTGTAGCACCTCAAGTTACAAAAGAAATCATTTCGTTTCACAAAATACTTGACGCCTTACAGGACAAACAAAAGGCTTCAACTATACTACTCGTCAACAACTCTTTTGCAATTCAGTTGGCCAAGAATCCCAACTTTCACGATCGAAGCAAACATATTAACACCAAATATCACTTCATTCGACATTATGTAGAGGCTAAAGTTATTGATCTGACACATTGTCCTACTTTAGAATAGGGCACAAACATATTTACAAAGCCACTTAGGACGTGAAAAGTTTGAAAAGTTCAGAATGTTACTCGGTATGTCATATGTCCCTTCGGATTAAGGGGGTGAATGTTAACTAATCATTCAGAATTGTTATTGTATAATATGTAATTAGTTTTACTTCTGTTTTTACGGTTAATAAGTTACCCATACAAAACTATCTAGTAGCTAGATTTCAAATGTATAAATAAGTAATTTTATCATTAATACAAAACTCTTTCATTGTGGAGTTTATTTGCGCTTGTACAACATTGAATAAGAGGAACCTAAAGTTAACTTGAGAAGAAATACAAGCTCCAAGATGACTTCGAACTTTTCCGCTTTTCCACAAGAATATCAGTCCCATGAATAGGCCCACTGAACCAGTAACTCATCCTTGCGTTTATGCAAACAACCCCGTTATGAACAAACTCGGCCAGTAAAATAGGGAGTAAACTCGGTCTCGTCTGTGATGAACTCGACCTTTTACCATAAAGAATTCGACCCCTGTACTATGACATTATTTGGCACTTCAAAGAGTATAGTTTCGACTTGTAATCTAGTATTTTACCTTCAAAGATAATAGTCTCAGCGTATCAAAGTAGATGGAATACCCAATGTTAGAAGATAAAATTAACCGATAACACCTTGAAATCTTATTCCACTTTCATCATTTCTTTTTCTCACTCCACAATAAAGCTCAATCTCAAAATTTTAGTCAACACTAACTAGGGTATATTGTTTTAACACCAAAACTAGCAACCATCAATGAGGGTTTCCAAATAACCCTAGACTATTCCTCAATAACTCTCCAAAATTTTAATTGTCAAGTAAGAAAATGCAAAAAATGAGAAGAGAATCTTCATTTTCTCATTTTTATAACTCATTCACCACTTTCTTTTACATCTTTAAACTTTTATTTTAATCAAGTCACTTTAGTGGGTTTTCTAACTTTATAATGTAAAAAGTGGTTTTTCATTAGCCTGACTCATGTCCACTTTTCACCATTTTATCTTTTGTAATCTTTTTCCCTAGGGGAATTGTGTTACCTTGATTATGTTTTCCCGCCCAAGCCTACCCTTATTAGGCTACCAAATCTGCTTCCTTATGTCTGCAAAATGGATGGGGACATTACACCAACCACCTATTACAACCTATAACAACATTCTCCAAGTCATCAATTACCTTAACAACCTCACATGTCTGGTCCATATGAGAAAAATGAGTTAAAATAAGTAGTGACACTTTCTTAGAATAATCCATATGGCAAGTGTGATGATACAGTATCCTTGTCATCATTCAATTCGCTGCCATGGATCTCAAGGTAGTTACAAAATACCCTGATGTGATACACAAATCCCTAGCTAATGAACCATATGCCAATTGTTCATATGTACGACTTAATGACGATAGATATATCCTAAATCAGCGTCACAAATCATTTTGACAATTCCCCCTTAATTATATATGCTTCCCATATAACGTGATGAAATACACTAGTGGGTCTAGCCCCATTTGATCTGCATCTTGGGAGTTAAAATCCAGGACACTTCAATGTCGAGAGAGGAAAGAAAACATACAAATCTTTCATGAAACTAACCGTAAGAACATTGATGAAAATGCAAGAACTGAATAAATCACAAAAGAAAGAGAGGTAGAGAGAAGATTCGATTAAAAAGAAGCATTAGATCTAATGAGGCTAATTTTGGGACTTCTGATTCTCGCCTTAATTCTATTCCTATTTCCTTCATATAAGGTGTATTTTGATGGAGTAAACCTTAATTAGGGTTTCCTCTGTATATCACATATCTATCAAGTTCGCTTTTACATAAAAATATGACTTTATAACTTATACTTCTAAACATAAACTATAAGCACCCTTCGATTCAGATCACTCCCCCCAATAAAATGATGGTTCCCATCTTTCACCTATGCTTAGAAAAAAAAGGAACCCATTATAATTACGATATGTTATGACCTAATGAAGATAAGGGTTTTATGTGGTTAGCCTGTAACTGTCGGTTTGTGGATGACACATAACCATCATAACTACAATGTGCCAATTGTCAATAACAAAAATGGTTATGTGTGGCTAACCCAAAACCTTAGGTTTGTCGATAATCCATAACCGG
The DNA here is from genome assembly GCA_000404065.3 of Pinus taeda. NCBI lineage: Eukaryota > Viridiplantae > Streptophyta > Pinopsida > Pinales > Pinaceae > Pinus > Pinus taeda. The sequence goes on along the minus strand of APFE031436610.1, from coordinate 31,082 downwards.
GTTGGTAATGGCACGCTTGGTGAAGGATTTTGTATGGTTTACCCATAACTGTGGATTTCTGGATAAAACATCATCTTGGTTTTTTCTTTTTACAATCGACCTCTTGTTGCAATTTTCTTGGTAACTTTTGGTTGCCTTGCCATCCGTTATTAAATCTTACATATCTTGTAGTATTCACATACCTTTGCAACTTATAATGCTTATTTGTCTTTCGCAATTGTAGCAATTGCATATTGTAATATCTAGATGCTACTTCGAAAACTTCCAAAAACCTTCCTTCGACACTTCTTTCCTTTTCCAGCACCGTCTCCTCTCTGCCTGCGCTACCTCTCTTTCCCCCACATTAGATGATCCTCAAGAAGGATCTGCATTTCACATCTCATCTAGAAGTTAGACGTATACATATACTCAAATATTCATGTAGGAAGAACAAGCAATAATCAAAACAATAAGTCAAAACATGAATAGCGTCACAAAGAAATAACATAAATCTAAAAGGTACTTATCTTTAACGAGAGCTGGTCAAATCCCTCTTGCACCAACGTTCAAGATTCATTACAAACAATTATCCATATAATAACATTGTCTTCACATATCAGCAACAGAGCCTAATTGAAACTAACCCATCTAGGGTTATACTTAATCTGACACAACTGCTACAACAACTTCTCATTAGTCATGTTAGGGTTTCAAAACTACAAAACTCAAGTTTTATCTTATCCCAGGGTTTCTTTCAAACTGTGACCTCACGATATCCATCAAACCCTAATAACTAAATTGCCTAGGGTTTCCTTAAACCCTATTATTCTCTTAGATCTCCTCCATCTTCTCTTGATTTTGTCAAAAGTGTCTTCTTAGGGGTGATCTTCAATGACTTTTCTTCAGCCCAACTCTGATACCACGTTAATTTTTCTTACGGCTATATTATTCTTTGCTTTAGATAATTGCATTTCATTATTCACACATTGAATTCACCCAACACCATTATAACATTACTCATAAACAAATGCAATTATATAGAAAAAAAAATATCATCATCAATGCAACATAACATACAGTGACAATAGAATAAAAGCATTCACACATAGAGACAGCAAGATTGGTCGAAGACTAGAGAAAAACCCCACGAAAGAGTACAATGATCCATATCTTTAACCACAAAACTATCCAACAAAATAAACTAAACAACATCCAAAAGTGAACCTAACAATGCTAATAATCAAAACCCTGATTCATAAGCCTGTAGTCAATTGTTAATATCGGTGGACAACTAGCGAACTCTGCAATCAACTGATGAAATGAAACCCTAGTTTCCAGCCACACGGGGAGAGTATATGTGCGTGCGGTTGAAACCCTCCAAACGGACGAATAAGATTGTGTGTCTACAGTTGCAACTAAAAATTACCTGTGTCAACCCTATGGCTACAAATCAAAACCCTAAATATCAGATGTGAGCTTCAAACCCTATAATTTCAAACTTGTATGAACCAATCTCCATGAACCACTTCAAACCTATGTGAGCCAAACCAAAGAAAAAAGACTAATAATGATGAAGATGATGATGCCCAAATGAGGGTAAATTGACTTGTATTTATAGCCATCCATGGGTGTCCAATTTCTCTTTTGGCCCTCTTGCCCATTTGTGCAGATGTGGGTTTTCATATTAAAATATCTATTTCCTTAACCAAATTAGATTCTTCCAAGGGCTAGAATGGGTCTTCCCTCATGAGGATCACTGTCCAAAGGAGAGAATTTTTCCCTCGGCTGCCAAAAATTAATACTCCATGGGCTGCCAAGGGTTGTCCAAAGGAGGTAAGTGTACGTGCATTCAGTTGAAACAAAAATAAGCCTACTTGCCTGCAGTTGCAACTGAAAAATCCCTGTGACAACCTCGCGACTTCAAATCAAAGCCCAAGATCTTACATGGTTGCTCTAGACCCTGCAATTTTGAACTTGTACGAACCAATCTTCTTGAACCACTTCAGACATGTACAAGCTAAACCAAAGAGAGAAGAATGATGATGATAATGATGATGATGATCTCCAAATGAGGGTCACTTGACTTGTATTTATAACTATCCATCGATGTCTAATTTCTCTTGTAGGCCGACATAACCTTTTGTGCACATGTGGGTTTTCATATTAAAATATATTTTTCATTAACAAAATTAAATGCTTCCAAGGGATAGTAGGGGTCTTCCTTGATGCAGAAGATTGTTCAAAAGAGAAAATTTGTCCCCGAGCTGCAAAATATTCACATATTTTCCTCAAACATGTCTTGAATATGTCGTAACTCTTCGAAATTACATACTAAACTACCATGCTTGAGGCTAACATGAGGTTGAAAAAACACAAAAGGTCCTTCTCCCCTGTTGATTCCATTGTAGCACTAACACAAGTAGATGAAATCATTTTCTTCAAATTCACGATGATCTATTTTAATATTCACAAACCCTATGGCAATGTAGGAAATCATTACAAATAACGATTCCGAAATATTTTCAAAATTTCCATTAAGAATTCCCCAAGGAACAAGGAAGTAGGGGTGCTAAGGCTTATTACTCGATCCAATCCAAGGAAGAAAAGAAAGTTGAAAACAGGATTTATCAAAATTTTCTCAAGACAATCTTACGGCCTCTAGATGAGTACTGCATTGATGAACTCGACCTTCAATACTCATTCTTAGAGAGAAAAAAAAAAATGCACCGCAAGTTGACAACATGGGAATTACCACATATCAAACCTGCCAAAATAAACAAATACTTATCTCAAAGACCATCTCCAAATAATTGTAACAAAGACAGAAATGATGGAGACTAATGAAGACAAAACTAACATATAACAAGAGTGAAACATCAATATGTAGTTTGTGCAGGGAAACTTTGTCCCATGACAACAACATCATGGTTAGATAAATTACACAAGAATATGCATAAAAGCTACAAGGATGATGATTCTTATCTTGTTTTGGAAACCTTTGAATCTAACAGGAACAAAAAGAATATTTTAAAGCAAACTCATAAATATCAAAAAATGGGTAAAAATCAAATAACGAATATAACAACAAAACCATTGTTCTAGACATTTGTAATGTGGGGCCAACTATAATCGCCAACACCATTATTGCTAGGAGAATCCAATTCCAAGGTGATGAAGGAAAACAAGCAACCTAAGAAGACACTTCCAACATATAAAATAAGGAGGGATATGAGAAAGCAGAGAAATAAAACCTCACAAATGGTGTACCTCTCTCCCACTAGTGGAAGGGTCCACTCATGCTCATCATTCATGGTCATTATCATCATGCTGATTCATGCAAAGGCTTATTCAATAAGAAAAACATAGCTAAGAAATGGCTCGAATAGAAACTGGGGGTTTTATCTCTCAAGTAGCTATAAGAGGTGCCATTTGCACACTTTTGGAACAATCCAATGGTAACCCTCATTCATGATTATTCTCATCATCTTCATACATGTAAAGATATTTGCGAATGATAAGGTACTTAAGATATAATTAGAGTAGCGAGTCATACATCTATGGCATAAGAATCCACAATTCAATACAATCACATACTAGCAAGATAACTATGGTATTGGGGATTTGCCTCTCAACAACCATGTGGAATTAACATAGTAGTACGTAGACGAGAATAAGCAAGAAGCCTAATCGTAAACAATTGATCCAATTTATAATGACATAACAGACAAGTTTCAATCTATGAAGTCAGCCAATTCTAAATTCATATTTAATAATGACCATAAATTAGAATATGTGAAAAGGTCAAACAGTATACAGATCATCTACACAGAAGGTTAAAAGTCATATATTACAAATCCTTAAACCCTCTCTATTTATCTTTGTTTTCAACATCTTATAGAGATATTTTTTATACTAGGCACATTTTTTTTTAATGAAAGGCTCAACAAGGCATACACCAATTTCTATATGGTTAATCCATTGCATCAGCTACTTCAGAATCATTTGGAGGATTCTGATCTTGAGGGGGGGCTCAACATACATCCCTCTTATACAAGTCTTTTATAATTTTCTTCTGCTACTTGTTTCCTTCCACTTTCACAATCTAGTCCTCGATTGGATTCCTCGTTTTTTTATTATCAAAACATGTAATTCATTGAACTTCACAATCAAGAAGAATGTGGGGTCCAAACATTTTTCAACATTGATACATTTACTTTAGGATAGATTAGCTCTAGCTAGAGTTCGAACGGTTAGAAAGTTGAACAAACTCCAAATCTCATCAACATCTTAAGAATTTTTTTTTAACTTAGCTATTGCCTTCAATTGAAATCGATTCATGAAGAAACTTAATAATACCCGCAAAGTGTTCATGTAATATGTCAATGTGGCTTGAGAGGTGCGTTGACATCTGTGGGACTTCTTGCATAATTGTGTCAATCTTGAAATTAAATTTATCAATACATTCAATATCTTTCCAAATATCACTTAATGCATACAAAACAAATCTAGCATGCTTCTTGTTAGTCCATAGTTTCAAATATACATTACACACATCTTCATAACTACTAAAAGTCGCTTTAAATAATCATGGATGCGATAATCCTGGAAGAAGAAAACCCTACATCAAGAAAACTGTCAAACCATATAGACACATCACTAGTCATAGACACATCAAAACATGTGGATTTGTATTTGGGAAATGCACTAACTACAGTAAATGTGTCTTTAGATCCGAATTTAGAGAAGCCATAACTCAAGTAAATTTCATTGTTTGTTTCCTTGAACTTGCAAACCCCAAACTTGAAAGAGCTCAAATAAAGAAAATGCTTAATTTTAAAAAAGAACCTGGGGATCCTCTCATGATTTTGAAAAATATGCATCAAGATAGAAGAAATAGAGGTCATACACATTTATTCCTTTCATTAGTAGTGAATGATGTAATTATGCACAATTGCATCCTTGATTTTGGTGAGTTTTCTAATGTAATACCATTTAAAGTCATAAACCAATTAGAATTGTACATTACAAGAACTTATACAAATGTTTATGGTTTTGACTTAAAGTTTCTCATTTTTATGGCTTGATTAAATCTTTGAAGGTTTGTTTGGAAGCTAACCCTAACATTGCCATGCTCATGGATGTTGTTCGCATAGAAGTCCCTCATGCCTAGGATATGTTGCTATCAAGAAAATGGTTAGCCCTAAAATGGTTATCCTCATGCCTAGAGGTCATAGATTTATTCCTTTCATTAGTAGTGAATGATGTAATTATGCACAATTGCATGCTTGATTTTGGTGAGTTTTCTAATGCAATACCATTTAAAGTCATAAACCAACTAGAATTGTACATTACAAGAACTTATACAAATGTTTGTGGTTTTGACTTAAGTTTATCATTTTTATGGCTTGATTAAATCTTTGAAGGTTTATTTGGAAGCTAACCCTAACATTGCTATGCTCATGGATGTTGTTCGCATAGAAGTCCCTGATGCCTAGGATATATTGCTATCAAGAAAATGGTTAGCCCTAAAATGGTTATCCTCATGCCTAGGATATGTTGCAAATGGACTTGTTATATGCTACCATACCCACCTCTAATGGAAAGTGATTCACAAACTGCCCTAAGTATTTCAATGGAAAGGTTGTCACAACAAATATGATAAAATTATACTTCAAAATCCAAAATCTACACTACTACAGCTTTGGGAAAAGATTTTAGGAGAAAAACTCGACTGGAGGGTGGGGTCACTCTACTCGCTTTCCCTTAATAGGCACCGCTTGCAAGTACAAAGAAGTATGGCATGTGATTTGTGGTCTACTACAGTGCATCAATCCTCTCTTTGTGCTCTATCTCTTATACCTCTTACTTAATTTTTTCTCAACTATGTAACAAATGCACTCAAAATAATGGAACACCTTTTCCTCCTAGTGATTCGATTATAACACAACCGAACATGCTACTCGTGGTTAAGTTTGACTACCTCAACCCTTAACCAAAGTTACATTATACACTCTTCTAGAGTCGTCTTCACCATAATCGCATGGCTAGGCCATTTTTCATTAATAATGTGTTTTGATGTAGCATCCACTCAAATTATCGTGGTCAAACAAAGAAAGTCAACTTCTAAGTGGCATAACTTTCACATATAGACTATGACACGATTATTGCATCATTGAAAAGGTCTTTGTGTGTAGAATATGAAAAAAAAGAAGATGAAGCTTTTAGGTGACAAAGGTTTACCCACCAAAAAAATTCTTTAAAAAAAGATAGCTCAAAACGCTTCCAAAAGGTTCCATACTTCGTTTTGCCAAACTGGGTCATGCTAGTAAAAATGGTCCTATGAGCTAATTCCTCCATTTTTTCCACTCCAAAAGCATCAAGATAGATTATAAACAATATAATGATCCAACCTGGAAAACACCTCCCCTATTTGGGAGGCTTTGGACACCAAAAGCGTCTGCTATATGATGTGAGGAGAATTTTCCTCCACCTTCTCTCGAGTTTATCATTTAGCAATTCCTACAAGTTGTCCTTTGAACCCAATCTAACAAAGCTCATGCTACCCCTATCTTGTAGCTTTGGACCTTTTCTGCAAAACTATATATTCTGTTAACTCTACTTGAGCATCTAGTTCCAAATCCTCCATTGAAGGTAGGACGTGTTCCTCTTGATGATTTGGAATGGTAGGTTGATAAAGTTTCAAATTCTCAACATTCACAACTAAGAAAATGTACATGTACACTGGTGAACTAAGATGATAGGAATTATCACCCACCTTCTCCAGTGCCTTGAAGGGACCATATCACAAATCCTTGACTTTCCTCCCAGGGCCTTGTAGCCATTCCTTGTTCAATTGTAACCATACTCTATCTCCCACCTTAAACGATTTCTCTATTTTGTGTTGCTCATGCTTCGCCTTATATTTCTCCTATTACTTTTGCAATGTCTCTTGTACTTATGTATAGATCTTCCTCATCTTCTTTACAAACTTTTCAACCCTCAAGGCATTTCCTATAAGATCCTCGCTCCTCCTTGCTTCGCATATCCAATATCCAGAGGTCAATACATCAAATATCCAAACCAAGTTTCAAATGGGGACTTATCGATAAAAGCATGAATTGCTCTGTTGTGAGAGTATTGTATATATACTAGATTTTTATCCCGGGTCTTTGGGTGCTTCAAATTATATCCCCTCAGTAGCTGGACCAAAGTCCTCATGGAATGTTGTAGACCACTTGAACTTTGTGTCCATCTTCTCCCACAGTGTAGTCCAAAATGCACTAAGAAATCTTACGTCCTTGTTTGAAACAATATTCATTGGTATCCCAAAGTGTTGCCATACCTGTCCAAAAAACAAGTTCACTCCTTCTTGCCCATAGATGGTTTTTTTACAGTGAATCGAAACACACATATTGCTAAATCTATCAACTACCATGAACATGTAGTCATGTCCCTTCCTAGTTGTTGATAAACCTCTCACAAAGTCCATGGAAAGGCTTTCCCAAGGACAAGTGGGTACAGGCGAGGGATGATATAGATCTTGTTTCATGTTGCTAGTCTTGTTGGTACAACTGAGCGTGTAGTCTCTTAGAAACCTACATGCCTGCTCTTGCGTCTTGCGCCAATACATGTACCTCTACAAGTTGGACACTTTCTTCCCTACATCAAAGTGCCCTGGAACCTTAAATGTGTGAGCCTCTCTAATCCGTTGCAATCACTCACCTTTCGGAACGCATCTCTTATCCATCCCAGAGATGGTAATCAATGGTGCTATCAACTTCATGCACATGTCTTTGACTCTGCAACAACTAAAACAGCTCTTTGAAGTCTTCGTCCTATAAACATGCCTCTATGTATGCATCATGGATGAATGGCTCCACATACATCAAAGTTCCCAAAGTTGTGGTCTTTGATGTGGGTGGCCATGAAAGCATGTTGGCCCGCTTATTTGTGTTTCACTTCCTACACTTAATCGCTAAATGAAACTATTATAGAAAATTCACCCACTTGTAATTCTTGGTTTGTTGTAGCTTAATTTGGGCCTACAGGTGTTGTACTGGTAGGTGATCCATGTGGATTATTGTCTCCTTTCCCATTACATAGTTTTTCCACTTCTTCACAGCTTGCACCAGGGCATAGAGCTATTTGTCGTCGCTAGGGTAGTTAAGAATATCTCCATGAAATACTTCAAAAATGGTAGCACATATACCTTCTTCCCTACATCAAGACCACTCCCATATCATACCCACCTACATTTGACCTCACTTCAAAGCGTCGCTGCCAAAACTATCGCTTGACTAATATTACTCCTTAGCTCCTCAAAATGCACTCTATTAACCCTTTACCCACTTGAAAATATTGGGGATCCCTGTTATGTCATGGAGTGGCACTGGCACAACTCAAAATGAGGCTATGAATTTCATCAGCTACTCTGCTGCCAAAACGAAACTCCTAACCTCAGAAACATTAGAAGGCTCTGACCATTTCATGATTCCCTTCATCTTGGTAGGATCTATCATTAGTTCTACTGCACCCATCACATACCCAAAATGCAACAAAAACTGCTATGCAAACTCACACTTCCTGAGATTTACTAGGAGCAAGTGCTTCTTTACTATCTCCAGAGCCTGTGCCAAATGTGAGATGTGCTCCTTCCAGGTAGCATTGTATACCAATATATCATGCAAATAAATGATACCAAATTAATCTACAAAAGTGTGCAACAAATCATTCATTAATCTCATTAACATCGCTAGTGCATTGCTTAGGCTAAACCACATGACTAACCACTCATACAAACCTTGCCTAGTTTTGAAGGCGATCTTCCTAGTATCTTCTTATCTGAATCAAGCATAGCAATATCTAGACTTTAATTCCAACTTCTGGAAGTAATTTTCTTATTGTAACTGATCCAATATATCATCTATATTAGGTAGGAGCTACTTGTTATTGAGTGTGATATTTTTCAATGCCCTATAATATTAACACATCCACTAAGCCCCGTCCTTCTTTAGCACAATGATGATAGGTGATCCACAAAGTAATGTACTCGGTCGAATGACAACTTGTTCTAGTACCTGCAACACCTATTTCTTCACCTTGCTTCTATAACGAACTGCTTATACATAGCAGAAATGATCTTAGCCATTGATTAGCTTCTAATCTAGGTCGTTGAATGTCAACAAGGAGATTATTCAAGGAGGCTTGAGAGTCACTTGAAAAACACAGAGTTCAAAAGACCGATTTTCTGAAGAAGAGAAGAGGAGTTGTCTGGAGATTTTCGATAGTGGGCTATTGTAGTGAGGGGCAAAGATAGTTGGGTTGGAGTATCTTCTCCAAGACCCAGAATACACAACAGAGAGGCGGAGAGACACCAACAGGAGGCAGCGCAGACCCGGGAGGGGTTGACGAAGAGCCAGAAGGGCCCATGCAGAGCTTGACGTTGCACCGAGAGGGCTCACGTAGAAGTTGTGCAGCCTTTAGCACAGAAGTCCAAGTTTGCAGAGGGAGCTGACTGTCGCATCAGCCACACTTGCCAGGTAGAGTGAGGTAATCTCACTAAGTTTTTATACCAAGTTTATTTCTGTATAACTCGATTGCCAAGAGGACATCCAAAGTTCTATTCATAATACTTTTTCTTAATAATAAAAACCCTCAGAGTTGTTGAACCAGTTTTCCCGAATTGGGTTTTTCCAGGGACATTTGCCCAAAAAACATTGTGCTACGTGTGTGTATATTTTTCTCTATTCTTTTGTTCTTGTTTTAAGAAAATTGAAGATTAACTAATTCAGTGAAGGTTTTGGTTGTGTTATCCTTGATATTTGTTATAGGAAGCAATAGATAATTTGTTTCGGTAATTAACAAATAGGAGAAGTTTAATCAGTTGTTGCAGTAGTTGATTCAAGTGGGATTCTCAAATTTTCACATGGTATCGAAGCTAATGCAAGTGAACCAAGAAAATCAATGCCAGAAAACCCAAAACTGAGCATAAGAGGGAGATAAAAATAGTTGCAGGGGGCAACAATTTGAAACCCCAGAGGGTTTGCGCAGTCTTATCTAGAGGGCTGATTTTCAAGGGAGTCTTTCTCTGCATGAGTCGACACAGAAGAAGGATTCCCGATTCGAAATTTTGTCGAGGCAGACGGAGTAGCATTGAAGCCTCAACGTGAGGAGGAGATGGTGGGAGGCAATATTTTTTGCAAACCGTTTTTTTTTGCAGATCGTTTTGCTAAGCAAAAAGCATTATAAGAGAAGGAAGAAACACGATTGAGGGAATTTCTTCCTCGGTAAGACTTCTCGCCAAGATGTCTGTTTTCTTATTGGCTAAGCAACAACAGTAAGAACCAAAGAAAAGAGTTTATACTTTTGCGGAAGAGATGGCAACTAGTGGCTTGAGGGATCAAGATAGGTTCGACAGAGCATCCAAACATGTCATCTAGAAGGCTAGAATGTCAATATTTCTAGATGAGCATGCCCTTAAGACATATGTTGACAACGTGGTTTTCGTACCTATAGATCCAGATCCGTTGAAGAAGTACCAAACTGAAATAGCAAAGGCAAAAGGAATGATCCTCAATGGAGTGAAGGATCTTGTTGCCTCTCACATCGCTAAAAGAGGGACAGCTAAGGATATGTGGGATGCATTGTCTACAATATAACAGCGATCTTCCGAACTGCAGAAGATGTACTTGGAGCAGAAGCTAAGATTTGCTCAGATCGAAAAAGGGGAGCGCGTGGATACATTCCTCGAGAAGCTTCAGGAGACCCGTGATGAGTTATCTATTGTGGGGTCTACATCTCAAGACTCGGAGTTGGTTAGACTAGCCCTCAATTCCGTCTCAGATGAGTGGTAAGTCTTCGTCCAGAGTATCTTGGGCAAGGCGACTTTGCTAAATTGGGATGAGATGTCGGTAGTTCTCAAAAAAGAGGAGGTGCGGAAAGACTTGTACAAGGGTAAGCTTGATGGAAGTAGCTGTAGTGGGTCGATGCCCAATGAGGACGAGGATAATGCAGCCCTCGCATCGGAGCGGCAACAGGAACAACAAAGACTTAAGAACGACATCTCGAAGATAAAGAGAGCTACAAGTGTGGCAAGATGGGTCACTACACTACTCAATGTCCTCCCCGGAAGAATCACAAAGTTGAGAAGCATGATCAGAAGGCTGCGCCCTCGCAGATCGATGAGCACTAATTCACCATGACAACCGGGCCACCTCGAGGAGAGAGGTGGGCTGATTTGGAGTTGTAATTTGAAGGAGCCACAGATGGGCAAGATCCTTAAGGAGCCCACCCTTGGATCAAGTCCTTGCTATGGGATCCCAGATCAGAAGTAGCAGGATGGTCTAGTGTCGAATGGTTTCGAGGAGTTTCAGAGAGACAGTTGCAGTGACTAGGAGGTACAACACTGAACAGCGCAAAGCGATGTTCACAGCAATGTAAATGACACAAAGTAGAGGTGAGCAGCAACGCAATAGATTCAAAGGGTTAACGGAGAGACTAGCAGTAGTCAGGCTCCAGCATTCACATGGTATCATATTAAACACAATTAGTTCGGTAATTTAGGATGTTTTTCTGTTGTTGATCCAGTACCACCAACAGTTTGCAATGCAAGGGCAGTTCGTAGTGGTACTGCCAGCAACATCACAAATGCAGGAATTCAAAGGGAGTTATAGTGCAGATGCAGTGTTGATAGTGGCTACGTCAGCAACAGTACAAATACAACATTTGTACAGTGGTTGGTGGACAACATGTCAGACATCAACAGTGCAGAGGACGATGTTATGAAGTCAATGGGATGCTTTAGTGGGAGGCATTTATAGAGCACATTCATCGCTAAGAAGGATTGTTTATTTCTGGTAGCATAGGATGTGTTCTAAGTCTCAAATTTTGTAGTAAGGCTTAGGCACAGGGTATTTATATAAACTGTGGATGTAACTTCTAGAAGAAGACATGGATCAAATAGAAATGAGCTTAGCCATTGATTAGCTTCTAATGTGGGGCGTTGAATGTCAATGAGGATATTATTTAAGGAGGCTTAAGGGTCACTTGGAAAAACACAGAGAGTTCAGAAGTTCGATTTTCTGAACCAGGGAAGATGAGTTGACAGGAGATTTTCGATAGTGGGCTATTTCAATGAGGGGCAGGGATAGTTAGGTTGGAGTATCTTCTCTAGGACACAGGATATGTAGCAAAGATGCAGAGAGAATTCAGGACAAGGCAACGCAAAGTGAGGAGGAGTTAACGATGGGCCAGAAGGGCCCACCCATAGCTTGACGATGAGCGAGAAGGGCTCATGCAGAAGTTCTGCAATCTTCAACGTAGAAGTCTGAGTTCCCAAAGTGAGCTTACATTTCCAAGCCAGCAGGGCTAGAAACTGCTCCAAAGGAAAAATATTTCCTAGTTGAGCTGACACAGAGCCTTTTGTGGTTGACTCAGGGCATACGCAAGGCCAACATAGAGATAGTCAGGGACAATTGGTTCAATTGTCGGATCAGCCGAGACTTGCCGGGTAGAGTGAGGTAATGTCACTAAGTTTTTCTTCCAACTTTAATTCTCTGTAACTGGATTGCCATGAGGGCATCCAGACTTGTATTCATAATACTTCTACAAAATAATAAAAACCCTCAAAGTTGTTGCACTGATTAAGACGCATTGGGTTTTTCCAGGGACATTTGTCCAAAAAAAAAAATTGTGTCACTTGAGTGTATTTTTTCTCTATTGTTCTATTCTTGTTTTGGGCAAATTATTTAATTAAGTGAAGTTTGCAGTTCTATTAGCTTCGATATTCGTTGTAGGAAGCAATAGATAATTTGTTTCGTTAATTAACAGATATGTGAAGTTTAAAAAGTTGTTGCGATGGTTGATTCGAGTGGGATTCTCGAATTTTCACATTATCCGCATATAAGGAAAGTAGAAGTTACATACTCTAACACTCACTAATTATTTGTCTTAATCTTCATCAACGAATCTTCAAAGTTTTTTTCTCTGCAATAAATGCCATACTAAAATTTGAAGAACCTCCTCAATAGAAACATCCATATCTGGTGCTTCCTCATACTATCATCTTGTACCTCAATCATGCACACATCAATAAATTGTCCATATCCATGTAAAGGGGCAACGATTAACCAAAATGCATGGATATTTATCCACTACAACCGTTGACCTATTAGGATGTCCTTCATGGACATGGCTCATTCAACCTATTTATGAACTATACCTAAATATAAAACTTCACCTCCTAGAGTCTACAATGAACACAATGGTCCCATCAGAGAGAATCTACCCAAAACATTGCCGACCCATCCAATCTTTAAAGAACTACCTAATAGAGGTTTCGAAACTAATGTATGCAAGATATCCAAGTCATCATGGACACATGATAAAAGGTCATGTGTGCTTCTCCAAGTCTTATAGCAATATGTCATATTACCCACCAAAATGGGTAACCCTAAAAGAGAAAACCATTTTTCCTATCTCAAGCAACAACTTTACAAACTGTTTATTGATGATGATATGCCACATTCCTCTGCCATATGCATCAGTCATGCTCCACTCACCATCTGACATTCCTATTGAATGAAGGTAGGCTACCACTCAATAGGTACTATAACAATTTTTCAATTCAGTGCTCTATGTAATGTTTTGGGAATTTTAATATGCATAATGAGGTGATCAGGAAGATTGCACAATCCTAACGATAAACTTGTTGTCACCTTACTAGAGGGTTAAATCTTTAACACTAATACAATAGTTCCTCCTCTAAAGCCTGAGTTATAGAAGGGGTGTTGCTTAGGATACATAGAGTAAAGTAGCATATCTATTTCCCTTTCTATACTTAACATCTTCCATCTTTCATCGTTCCCTCAATACCACCTTCATCCTTTGGGTTATCCATCATTGGTTCATTAATATTTGTCCCACACATCCACATCCTTGAGTACAGCTGAAAAACTTTTCCCTAGAGGTTGATGCATCTAAAAGAATGGAAAATCATAATATGGGCACAACAAAATGAAAAGAAAAGTAAAATCCAAAAAATCGTCTGGAAAAAAAGTTAGCACGTGGAAAAATCCTAGCATGAGCTCTACACCCCCCCCCCCCCCGCACATTAGCCAACCAAATGCCTCAACAGTTGATGCTCCTTCTCATTATAAGGAACCCTTGCATGTCCCAACTTTAATAAGAAATAAGTTGAGTCATCTTAAGGTATTAAATAAATGTTATATCACAAAGAACAAACTTTGATCCTTGAGCTATGCACCATTAAAGCATTATCAAAAAGAAGTAAAAGCCGCAACACAGAGGTGTACAACCATTCTAAGGAAAGTGGCAATTCATGCATCCTTGATTGCTCCCTCCACTACAGCTATACACTTAGTATGTTGACTCTCATTATCTTTTCGCCTGACAATAGAACTTAGCCATCAAGTCATTTCCCCTTCGTCACCACCTATTTTCACCAACAAACGGATTAAAGAGTTGGCCTTCAAAATGCCTCCTCTCTTAGAGACTGAAAGCTCGTAATAGGGTGTATTGCCTACCCACACCTACAAAGTTAAGGCACACTTTTATGCAGGACTTGGTCTACTTAAATATTTAAAATTGATTCATCTCTAAAAAGTGATTAGGCCCTTAACATTTAAGTATGTTTCACTTAGATGCATCCATGGTTATTGTCTCTAACAAATCGTTGCTTTCACTTGGGTTTGAGATGGTTTCACCGGCCGGATTTGCAAAGAGTAGACATAGCCTTGAGGGCACATTAAACCACTCCTACTTCCCACCATGCTCAAACCATACTATACTTCCGGAGAGCATTATGACCTTGTAGATGTAGTGTTTCCATTATTCAACAAAGCATTGGAGAATTGGACAATCTTGATAGCTCATAGACACCTTACGACACCCTCATATGTCAGAACACTAGCTTCTCTTGCATAGCATTAAGGATTGTTGATGATGTGCCAGTGGACCCAACATTCCCCCAAGATGGCCTTGCCACTATTTGATGGGCATGCCTTGATCCGGAGCCTAGATTAGGATGACTATCCCCTAAGTTTATAGAGGATGGCTTGTTACACCTGATGGAGCCCAAATGCTAGTGACAGAATACAGGGCTATATCTTAGGATCCTTTCCCAAATAGAGGTTGATCATCATGCTTGAAGACTCATCCAACATTTCCATTACACTTTTGGAACATTTTGAGCCCTAAACAAGCATTATGTCATGCTTGTTGAGGACTTATGGCTCACATGTGTGCGAATTTATTGGCATATTATACTTTGTGTCTACTCAGAATTAAACTTGTTTTGGGCACTTTTAGTGGATTATTAGAAATGATAGACCTCCTATAAAAGGAAGGTCATCTCTCTTCATTTCTCATCACCTCCTATAAACATTATATTACCTCTTTTCATTTCTCATCACCAAACTTGTGGATTTCAGTGTCTTTAAAAGAGCTTCACTTAGCCTATCGTGCTTCGTTGCTCGAGGAAATGTGTTCTTATGTTCACTTTTCTTATTAGAGACTAGTTTATGTGTTATAAGTTATGAGTATTTACTACATATCTTTTATAATTTTACATGAAATAAAATATTGCTTGGGTTTCTATATGTTCCTTGTCCAAATGCAAATATCTATTCGTAATCCCTGGCAAATTGTTGCATGTCTAATCTATTGTTCCTGAACTACCTAGAAAATTTCTTAGTGAGCATATTTCTAGTTAATTTCTCCCCTCATAAGAACATAGCTAAGGTTAGAGAGTAAAAACTAGGGTTTTCCACTTATTCCAAACAAAATATCTCTATGGATTAAAAATTAAATCCCTAAGACTCCATCACCCAAGTAGGGAAAAGTACAGGGATCCATTTGGCAATTAAAACGTGGGAAATCTTCAATCTTCTCTCTCTTACATTTTTGGCCATTGAAGGCAAGCTACTAAGTCTAGTGCAATGATCAAATTCAACTAGGGATTGAACTTCTAAAACATTGGAGTTGGTTTGGTTTCTCTCATCCTATTTGACCTCAACAACTCAAAATCTAGCATATTTTATCGTGCGCAGTGGCCCATTAGGGCTAATGTCATCAACACTTAGGCTTCAACTTAGGGCTTGTTGAAGGTTTATCATTCCCGATTGTTGATCATATCTTATCCTTGCATGCTTAGGCAGTCTCTTGTTGAATCATAATTTCAAATCCTAGGTCTCAAGCACCCTATTCTAGGCTTAGTTAATGGTGCATTGTTCCCTGACATAAATACTTGTTCCCTTATCCAAATAGGGAGTACATCACCTTAAACCTATTGACTTAAAATACCTTTAGGTTGATATAATGGGAAGCCTCTTATGTTGTGAAGTTCCACTTAAGAGTAGTATGTGAAGTGCTAAGGTGACAGTCACAGCCACCTCATTGTTGTGTTTAAGTTTGGCTCTTACCTTATGAGGCCTCTCACAAAGCCTACTTGATTTTTAGACAACATGCACTTTTAATGTAACATTGATATGGGCAAATACACACTCCAACTTATTGGGATACTAGGTGCATACCCATATATTTTCTAGGACCACTACATCGTTCATTTCCTAGCATAGCTTAATGATTTCATAGCTTAGTAATCTTGTCTCTGTTTTGCTTTTTGCATTCAAATAAAGTTGCAGTAGATAAGAGTGGCAGTTTTTCTCAACATCTAAGTTCAAGCACATTTCATTTCCAAGTTGTTAAATTAGGATTTTCTTTATGTCATTTCATACTTTCATAATTAACTTTTCAGCTGCAGCATGAAAACCCAAAAACAATTGATAAGTTGAACAGTAGATTAACATAACATATTCATTGAAAAGAGTTAAAATCATTCTAAAAACTAAATTCAATCAAAAATAATTCTAGAGATAACATTTAAGATAATCAATTAACAATAAATTCTTAGAAATAACATCCTAATATAGATAATAGCATCATATCAACACTAATTCTAGAGTTTGACATTAACTTAGATAACAATAACATAATCACCTTAAAGACATAAAAGTCTTCCAGCACATACAGTGCACCTACACCTCTATCTGCCCCGATCAATTATTTATGCTTACAATTTAAGAACATTAAATTGACTAAACATTTTGGCATCGTTGAATGGCAAGTGCAAATAGAAGTTAAAAAAAAAAAAAAAAAAAAAAAAAAAATCAAATAAAAACATGACATGCATAGGCAAAGAGACTCTAGAGGTAGATTTGTAGTTCAAGGAAGAAGCTTAATTCCTACAAACCCGCTCACCTCACCACGACTTTAAAGTTCCACACAACCCACTCAAACTCAAATTCCATCAATAGGCCAACAAAGACTTCATGAAGTCTTAAAATTTGAAATCCAATCCAGAACTTCACCTATTTCTTCTACTGAGGCTATAATTGAAGAAGATCCTACATCCCGAACTACAAGAACAATTTTTCTATCTTCCACTAGTGAACAAATTCTAGGAGAAGAATTAGAAATTCCTAGTGAAGAAAAGGAACAAGAAACTCAATTTGTTTATCCATTCGTAGCGGAAACAGATACTTAAGAATCCATCATGGTTGTAGAAGATGGAGAACTACACAATGTCAATGGCGAACAGCCTAGGTTTGGAGGCGGTTGTAGAGGTAGAGGAGGTGGTGGAGATAGAGGTAGAGGAGGAGGCAAAGGAGATCAAGGTCCTTTTGGATTTCCTAACTTTGATGAGGATACAACCCTCACAATGAAAAATATTTCACCTTCTATTCTTCCTAATTTCCATGGAAAATGAAGTGAAGACACAGAGCCATTTCTCTTTGAATTTGAAGTATTATGTAGATCATATGATTATCTACATCATACTCAAAAAAATAAAATTGTTCCCTTCTACCTTAAAGGATTCAACATTGAAATAGTTGATGAGTCTAGGAATGAATAATATAAGGACATGGGCACAAATGAAAAAAGCATTCTTAGAAAAATATAGGGACTATTGTATGCCTCACAGAATTAGGGTTGAAGTCTTCAAAATGACACAGAAAGAAGATGAGAAACCTGGAGACTTAGTCGAGAGATTTGTTTATAATATTAAAATGGCAAAAATGGCTAGTCTGGATGAGGAAACTTTGAAAGCCCTCTTACTAGAATCTATCAGAGATGAGAGCATTGGCCCCCTTAACATGAATGGAAAAGAAGATATTTCTCAATTGCCATTTGTAGATATTTGTGATCTATGTGTACATATCTCAAGGGTTAAAGCACAAGTTGGAAAAAATTTTAGGGATCCTCTCTTATCAAAAATCAATAACTCTGCAACTAGGACAACCAGTAGTGCAGAACTAGAAAGCTTGCCTGATAGTATTACACAAATACTAAGGAATATTAGTGAAAAAATTGACACCCTTAAAATACAAAACAAGCAAAAGGATGAAAATGTTGCATTATCCATCTCTTGTCCTAGATGTAAAAAGAAGCATGCTCTAATAGAATGTCCTTTGGACTTAAAAACCATAGAAACTTGTGCCATATGCGCAGATAACCATGATACTAAAGAATGTCCTTCTCTACCAAGTCTTAAGGCTTTATTTAATGATAAAGGAATACCAAAAAAAGTAGACCCTCTTTATTTTATTTCCAAAAGGCTATGGAAGAACTCTCAAGCAAATCAACCACAAGGCTTTAAATCACAACAATTTGCTTAGTCTTCACAAAATAATTGGAATCCATCTTGGCACACTTGGACTCTGCCACAATTACAATCTTGGAATCAGAATGACAAAATCCTTATGGGGCTTATGCTCAATATCAACATTATTCACCATCCTATCATAATTTCCCACCACAATTCTTACCTCAATCTAATCAAACTCCCCAAGCTAATCAATTACCTCAAGTTCAAATCCAAAATCAAAATTCACAGCTCTCCCTACCATTTGCAGAAAAACCAAATCAATTACTATCTCAACCACTTCCGAATCCAAATAATAAAATGTCACAACCTGTTCAAAATATAAAGGGCAAAATCCTCAAACCTATGTCATAACTCCACTAGATCTAAATAATGTCCAATTAAGATTTGGTAGAGTATTACAAAGAAAACCCCATGTTGTCATACAAGAAGCAAGGAAAAATCTTCAAAAAGATAAAAATCACTCTGAAGAAGCAGAAATCTCTCTTCCTCGGAAAGAAAATAATCAAATAGACATTGTTCCTATAAATTATGATGATACTCCTATTATAGAATAATCGTTAGTGTCCATTAAACCCTTTTATTCAATGGTTGAAAATCGATTAAGGAGTAGAAAAACAAATCACGTTGCTTGATTATAATATGCTGCATGAATTAAAAAATGTTTGTATAAAAATTCCTTTTATTGCAAGCTATAAAAGAAATACCATTTTTTGCAAAAACAATCAATCAATTCAGTACTCAAAGATTAGGAAGAAAAAGAAAAAACATAAAAAGGATTCAATTAGTTGGGAAAATTGCAGACATCATGATGGCAAAAGCAATGATACAAAAATATCTAGATCTCGAGAGCCCCACTGCGAAAATTCATATCAATGGAATTGAAATACCAAACACACTGATTGATATAGGAGCCACCATATGAGTAAACAAATCATGCATTTACTAAGGCTTCCTAATCTTCAATACACACCAACATTGTTGCAATTAAAATATAGATCTGAAATTAAACGTCATAGTGTATTAAATGTTGTTTGTGTATCCTTAGATTCTTGGGAATATCCTGTCGACTTCATGGTTTTAACACCCAAGAATAATTTAGGAGGACATCGATTAATCCTAGAAAGACCTTGGTTAGCTACGGCTAATGCTTTCATTGGTTGTAGATCAGGGGACATGTTTATCTTAGATGGAAGTTCTACAAAGAAATTTGCATTGTGTCCACCTACACAAACAACAATGGAAATAGAGAGTGAGGAATGCATAGATGATGATGATGATATACAACCTGTTTTTACTACTAAACAAGTAAGTGAGCAGGAGAAAATTTTAAATCTAATGGAAAATAATGAACCCCCCTCACATTATGACCGTAGTCAAATCGAATATCTATAATCTAGACAGATGTCTTTACACTATATGGAAAATTTTGGAAATTATTCAATAGAAATTTTTTCAGACAAATCATCGAACATTAATGAAAATTTGGAAGAATTACAAAAAAAAATCAACTGGTAGAAATTTTCCAGAAACACTCTTCCGCTTATACATGGGAATACACTGATATGAGAGGAATTAATCCTAAAACTTTCATGCATCATAATCTACATTGAATAGAGTGCGAGACCAGTTAGAAAGCCACAAAGAAGAATGAACACAAATCTAAAAAAAAATTGTCAAGAAAGAATTACAAAAACGGCCATATGTAAACTTTGTCTATCCAATATCAGACAATCAGTGGGTTTCACCCCTAGTAATCATTCCTAATAAAAATGGGAAATGGACAGTGTGTATTGATTACAAGGAATTGAATATAGCAACATTAAAATACCAATTTCCACTTCCTTTCATAGATAAATTCCTAGACACATTAGCAAGGAAAAAGTATTTTTCATTTTTTGGCCGGTTTAGTTACTACAATCAGATCCAGGTAGCACCCGAGGATCAAGATAAAACCACATTTACTTGTCCATGGGGAACTTATGCTTACCGAGTACTTCCTTTTGAATTATGCAATGCTCCAGCAACATTGCAAAGAGTAGTCCTCCGATTTTTCTCTGATCTTATCATGATTGTGTGGAAGTATATATAGATGATTTCACAGTTTATGGGGATTCTTTTGAAAAAACACTCGAAAATTTAGAAAAAATTCTCATAAGATGTAAAGAAGCAAATCTTTCGTAAAGTGATCAAAAATGTTTTATGATTGTTTAGCCAGTGTAATGTTCTTAAATTCTAAGCATAAATTATCGACCAAGGCAGGTAAATTGATGAAGTACAAGTGCACTGTATGCGCTAGAATTTGTTTATATCGTTAAGGTGATTATGTTATTATTATCTAAATTAACGTCAAACTATAGAATCGACATTGAGATGATGTTGTTACATATGCTAGGATGTTATTTCTAAGATTTCTTAATTGATTACTCTAAATGATATTAGTTCTGATTGAATTGAACTTTTAGAATGTTTAGATAATGATCCTAACTCTTTTCAATTAGTTTAAGTTAATTTTCTTTTCAACTTATCAATTGTTTTCGGATTTTTATTTTGTAGCTAAACAAAGCTAATTATGAAAGCATGAAATAACATAAAGAAAATCCTATTTTATCAACATAGAAAATAAAATGTGCTCAAATTCAAATGCTGAGAAAGAACGTCACTCTTATCTTCTGCTACTTTATCTCAATGCAAAAAGAAAAACCGAAAGGATATTATGAAGCTATGAATGAAACGAAATTACTAAGTTATACTAGATATGAATCAAACGAAATGCCTTTGTTTATGCTAGATATTAAGAAAACAAAACTAAAGATATAGAGATCAATCAAGTGAACCCAGCCACAATCTTCATTGAACTGCTTCTTAAAAATATGAAAATAAAGAATCCATGAATTAAACTGTCCTAGTCTATCCTTATAGCGTCTTGTACTAACCCCATACTTCAACACAATCCTTGCAAACAAAACTACTTCCTTGCTTGCATGAGTGGCTGCCATGTATTCTGCCTCTGTAGTTGATATTGCCACTATAGATTCTTTCTTACTCATCCAACTGACTGCACCTCCAAATAGATTAAACACATACCCACTTGTAGATATTCTATCCATGAATTAAACTATCCTAGTCTATCCTTATAGCTTCCTGTACTAACCCCATACTTCAACACAATCTCTGCAAACAAAACTACTTCCTTGCTTGCATGAGTGGCTGCCATGTATTCTGCCTCTGTAGTTGATATTGCCACTATAGATTCTTTCTTACTCATCCAACTGACTGCACCTCAAAATAGATTAAACACATACCCACTTGTAGATATTCTCTGATCCAAATCTCTAGCCCAGTCTGAATCAACAAAGCCATGAATATCCAACACTCTATCCCATCCTAGTCTTCGTTGGTAGCACAGACCAGAATCACTAGTGCCACGCAAATACCTGAAAACCCGCTTCACTACTGTCCAATGCTCCTTTCCTGGTTTAGACATAAACCTGCTCAATACTCCCACTACATGTGCAATGTCTGGTCTAGTACAAACCATAGCATACGTCAGGCTACCGATTGCACTTGAATATGGAACACGGGACATGTCCTCTTCCTCTTCTTCTGCCTTGGGACATTGTTCAATAGATAACGTCACGCCTACGAGAATAGGAACCCTCACCGGTTTACTATCCTGCATATTAAACCTCTGTAGTATTGTCTCAACATACTTCCTCTGGTTTAACCAGAGCTTCCTTTGCCCGATCTCTTTTAATTTCCATACCCAAAATATAGTTTGCAGCACCAAGATCTTTCATGTCGAATTTGGATGACAATTGGGTCTTCAAATCCTAGATAATTTCTTTGTCATTTCCAACTAGTAACATATTGTCCACATAAAAGACCAGATCAATAACACGGCTACCAATTAATTTAAAATACACATAGTGATCTACTTTGCTTCTGGTGAAACCAAGTCCCCGTATAAATGTATCAAATTTCTGATACCACATCCTTGGTCACTGTTTTAACCCATACAGAAACTTCTTTAACTTGCATACTAGTTTTTACTTACCCTTCACTACAAAGCCTTCAGGTTGCTTCATGTAGATTTCCTCTTCCAGATCCTCGTGAAGAAATGCTTTCTTCACATCCATCTATTCTACCTCAAAATCAAAAGCAGCAGCAACAGATAAAAGTAATCTAATAGAAGTTATCTTGGCAACAGAAGAAAAAATATCACCAAAATCAATTCCCGGTACCTGGGAATAACCCTGTGCTACCAACCGCGCTTTGCATTTCTCCACTTTTTCTTCTGCATTTGTCTTCTTTTTGAACACCCATTTGCTGCCAATGGGTTTCCTTCCAGCCGGCAACAACACCAGATCCCTAGCCTCATTTTTGTGCAAAGATGCCATTTCATCAACCATAACCTCTTTTCAGAGTTTTCCATCCTCTAAATCTACTGCTTCCTTCACAATTCTAAGATCATTGTCAGTAATAGATAAAGCAAATGCTGAATAGAAAGCATATGGCCTATACCCTTCAAGCTACCTTATTTCTCGAACTGATCTTCTCAAAGCCGGAGTTTCTAGCTCTTCATCTTCTGATTCCTCCTCTGTTGTAGAGTCTGATTCTTCCTCCTTTAGCTCAAACTCTATATTCTCACGTTCCTTTCTTTGGATTTCATGTTTAATAACATCTTTCACCACTCTGAACACCACATCTCGGATGTACACAATCTTCCGTGTGACTGGGTCACAAAGCTTATAACCCTTTAAACCATCCTTATACCTAATAAAGATGCACTTTTCAGATTTACTATCCAACTTGGTTCGTTTCTCCTTTGGAACATGTACATATGCATCACATCCAAATACCCTCAGATGTGAAAGAGAGAGTTTCTTACCAGTCCATACTTCTTGTGGAGTCTTATCCTCCAACACTGATGAAAGTGACCTGTTGACCAAGTAACATGCAGTATCCACCGCCTTTGCCCAGAATTCTTGTCCTAACCCGACACCACTGAGCATGCTTCTTGCCCTTTC
>APFE031436599.1:0-15877 GCA_000404065.3 Pinus taeda | reverse complement strand
ATATATGCTTGTATATGGTTAATGTACATCTGATCCTACATTATTTGTGAATTTAGATCCTTGTTTCTTGCATAGTAGTATGTTGCTATGATTCTACAGGTCCTTTTGAAGCTGAGCAGACAAAGAGCAGGCAGAAAAACTCTATCAAGAAGGAGAGGGAACCGAGCGCAAGACTCAGGTTGGCCCCCTTGGTTCTTCTCTCATATATTTTCATAAAAGGAATCAACAATAGACTTTGATTGTTTGTTTCTAAGATAGCCACACATCTTAGTGGAAATAGTAGCATCCGTGTGGACACTATTCCCATATAACAGAGGGGGTCCCAAAAAATAGATTATGTTGAAACCCCTTAAGGAAACATGTCAATCCTTCAGCCTTTTCAAGGGGTCCCCTCCTAAAACAACTTATCGCTCATACCCCCCTGAAATCTGCCCTCTCCTTCACACTTCTTCCAGTCACCTCCCCACATCACCTCCACCTATTACCCCATGCCATTTTTCCTTCCTCCATCCTCCAAGTCACCGACATCTCATCCATTTCCACATCAACACCCTTCCATACCATCTGACCATTCAAACATTCGAATTTACCCACCAACTGCATGTTGGGCATTTACTCCTTCCCGCTAAATTGACCCGTTTCCGAATTAATGTTTTCCCCCATGATTGAAATGGTTATTGTTCTGTTATGATCCCTCGTAATTCTATTTATAAACTATCACAGTAGTTGACCATTCTCCCCTTTTATGTTGTTATTCTATGTGCAAGTAGTTGAAGGGTGAATTTACAGTGAGCAGGTGTTTTTAAATCATGGTCACAACAAAATAATGTCAATTTATAAAACTGGGTGATCTGTTTCCTAATCATCCTCAGTTTAAAATGTCTACGCAAAAAGGAAATGGAAATATGGTTAAAGAGAACCCTATGATTCCCCCATCCTCATACCTTGAGAAAACACCTTTAATTGACACCCAGTTTAAGATTTTTAGATTGATTGTGAGTTTCATCTATACGAACTTCACAATTGGGAAAAACAAAAATACATTGACCACAATGATGATCTGAGAATATGGGAATCCTTTCTCCCCCAATTCATTTTCTCCCACACCCATTTATTCACTGATTTCTCCACTTGGTGTCACCTCTGATACCTTCCTAACAAGAAAGCATCATTGCTCAAAACAACAAAATTATCTTCTTTATGTCTCCTAAAAGTATTTGTTAGGATTTACAAATAAATCCCCAAGCATCCCTACATCCCTTTTCCTCTGATTCGTTAATGGAATTATACAAAAAACTTACATTTCCCTAGAGAGATCATATTTTTTTGTGTTTCCTCCCTGAAAATGCTGAGTTACCTAGAATAAACACCCCATACCAAGTTTCCATTTTCCCAGAAATTTCAAAAAAGTTTATGAAATTAAAAGGTGAAGGAGAATTCAAGTATCAATGAGTGTTAGTGTATCTCATTTTATATTATCAAGAAGATAGATTCAAATTCCAATTGCAAAAGATGGATGAGCAGTGCAACACTTAGACAATTATCCATTGGACTTCACTGGTCATAAGGAATTAAGACAAATACACCTATACATATTTTGTGGACCAATTTCTTCACGCTTATCTATGTATGTTATGTAGTGACATCATACCAAGGATATCTCCAGAAATTGAGAAAGTCTTACACCTTTCAGAACAATCAAAGGTTGGAGACTGGTACTTATACTAGAACTACACAAAGATAAGGATTTATGGATGTGAACTCCCTCCATATCGCCTACCAGTGTTTGTACTAGTAATAATATTTGCTTTAGGGTATGATAGGAAAATGGTTAATATGGATGAGCTGCATTTTGTATCTAACAACAAAAAATCATAGTTCAAACGAAAAGCACAACTGGGCCCTTACATTGTGAACACTAGAGTAAGAACAAAGGAGATAGAGACAATCCTAAAACAGATGAAGTCCAAAATTAGTTTTACATGGTTCTCTAACCCCTTGGGAGTAATATATAAGCTAAGGGTTGAACAAAAAAGAACTCCTTATCCTCATACACCAAGGCTCAAGATAGAACAATATGCAAACCAAGAGGAATGAGTAGAAAAGACTTAGCAGGAAGTTGAGGAACAACTGGTTAGTCAGTCATCATTACAGACTCCTGTCCCTAAAGGTAAAGAAATCATGAGGCCAAGGGAAAGTATGTCACCTACCAATTCAAAGACACAAGCTACATATTTTCTTGTTTTTAAGAGAAGGAAGAAGGATCAACAGTCCACAACTAGAACTGATAGCATAACTAATCCTAAGGTGATCAACATTCAAGAAGAACCTTAAGAAGAAAGGGATATGTAGGAGCAGGCACCTTTAGTGTTGACAGGCACTCCAACCACCTCACTTCCCTATATAGAAGAAATAACCCAGTCTCATGTTTCTTCTACTTCTCAGGCTCCATGTTATGAAACCAACTCACAAAAAGATAGAAAAGATAGATGAATGCCTTAGAAATCAACCTCTTCAAGGGGGAAACCTCCTTTACATTACACAAATGAACAATTCTTGGATGATACAAATAACAAAACCTCCTTTCTATATATAGGAGTCTAAGGAGTCATAATATAATTAGAGCCGACATAAAAATAATAATGTAAGGGCACAATAATAACAATATTGGGCTTCTATGGGGCACAATAATAACAATATGGGGACTACATGGGCACAATAATATAATAAGGGGGTTGTAGTAATAACTATAAGGGGTTACACTAGTAGTATAGGGACCTAACATGCCCCTCTCCTTCAAAAAGTGTTGTCCTCAATGCTTTAGTAGTTCTTGATGCTTATGTATAAAATTCTTGTCCTCCCATGTGGAATCTTCAATGGGTAAGTTCTTCCAATTGATGAGATACTCTGAAATTGATCAATTTTGTAGCTCTTGGGTTCTTGTTTCTATGACTGCTCTAGGTTCCAATATGATTTTTCCTTCCTCATCAAGTTCTAGAAATATTGTTTGAACTGGGATCTTCTGCAACTTTTGAATGAGTGGCCACACTTCTTCATCCTTCTTCCATTCATCCCTTGCTTCGTTTATCCAATCTGGTTGGATAATAGAAATAGCACAAAACAATGCTTCGACATCCTCAGCCTTTCTTGAGAGTGTGTTTGCAAGACCATTTTGCTTCCCTTTTTTGTATATGATTTCAAAGTCATAACTCTAACATATTTTTGACCCATTTTTTTCGTTCTTCTAAAGATAATATTTGTTCTAAAAAGTATTTAGGACTATCATGATCCATTTTTACCTTGAAGTGTCTTCCCATTAGGTAAGGTTTCCATTTATTAAGTGCATTGCCAACATTTCCTTCTCAAAATATATTACTTGAGATGTAGCCGTAAAAATACCCAATCACCTACATCAAAAATTCTTTCACTGCGATGATGATTTGCCTTTTGTTTCATTCGATTCTGCACCAAAGTGGCATTATCCTTTAAAAGTTGGAGAACTTGTTGTTGATGCTCGATGTGATCTTTCACTGCTTGAATCTTTTTCTTCTTGATATGTCCTTCTATCTTGAGGTTTTGAGCAGTGGTAATTTCTTCCAATGCATTACAAGATATGGTCGGATTCATTTCTTGATGCTTGATGTGATCTTTCACTTCTTGAACATTTTTGTTCTTGATATGTCCTTCTATATTGATAGTTTGAGGATTGGTAATTCCAGCCAATGCATTGCACAATATGGTCGGATTCATTTCTTCTTTCTCGATGTCATCTTTCACTTCTTGAACTATTTTCTTCTTGATATGTCCCTCTATCTTGAGAGTTTGAGGAGTAGTAATTCTTACCAATGCTTTACAAGATATGGTTGGATTTGTTTCTTCTTTATCTAGGGTTGTTTCCTTGTGTATATCCTCTTCTTTTGATGTTTCTTGATCCTTTTCTTCCTCCTCTTCATAATATATGTAAAATAATTTATTCTCAACACACTTACGACCTTTACTATATTTTCTATCACAATTGTAACAAATCCCTTTTTCTCTTTTTTCTTCCAATTGTTGTGGTGTACAACTTGTAGGTTGTGGAAAGCTAGGAGAAAAAACACTTCCATAATTATAGTTGTGAGTGGTGGGATTCCTTGTTTCCATAATTTCGCTTTCAATTTTTCTTTCCCACTTGAATGCCTTCTCCAATGAATCAGGTTCCCAAAGACGAACCTCATGTTGAATGTTATCCCTTAAAGTCCCTATGAAGACATCAATCCTTTTCTCCCCTGGAATATAATTTATCCTTATATTCAATTTTTTGATGTCCTCAATGTGCTCTGCCATTGAACACTTTTGTTTCATATTTACGAATTGGCTAAAGAAGGTGCTTCTCTTTGTATCCTCATAATGTGCTATCATTTACTCCATGAAAAATGACCACGTAACAAATGGTTTACAAGAACAAAGCCCTTTATACCATAAAAATTGATCTGGTTCTAAATATGAAGATGCAATGTGTACCTTTTGTAACAATTGCACCTCATGTAGATCAAAATATTGCTCCATCTGTAATATCCAATTTACCGGATCCTTTCCATCAAACTTCCTTATATCACCTTTTCTTGATTTTAGGAGCTCTATATTGAAATGACTATAACTCTATAATTTTGGATCTTCCAGTTCTAAAATCATGACCTGCAATAGCCCTCTGCATCCTCTTTCTAATGCCACCAGTCTAATCGAAATTGGATTCTCCAAGGAAGAGTTATGCACAGTCTCCCAAGAGGACCTGATTATATACCCTTTTAGAAGAGCGAAATTGGATGAAGGTCCACTTGTCACTATTTTGACCTTCAAATATGAAAGATATATAAAGAAAACTACAGTCTGTTCTATTTCTATAACTTGCTAAATTTCAATCTGATGCTCAGAGAGACAATTATGACGATTTTCCCTAGGTGACCTATTTTGGATGTAATTTGGGAGCCTAAAGAAACCCTAAATGTCTTGGACTATATCTCCAAAAGTATAGCGAAACAAGATCTCAAAATCCGGCCCAAGCTTCCCTACAATTTTGGTGAAAATGGGTTTTAATTTCAGAGTCTGAACCTTCATAGAGAACAAATTATAGTGAAAATTCCACGATGACTTGTTTGAGATGAAATTTTGGGCTTGCAAAAACTCTAAATTCCTCAAATCATATGTCTGAACATATAGCGAGACAAGATCTGAAATTAGGACCCAAGGTGCAAATTGATATATTCTAAAATGGGTTTTTGTTTTAGCTTCTTAAACTTCATAGCGAAAAAGTTATAGTGAAAATTCCACGACTTTTTTTTGGAGCAGCGAAACCCTAGAATCCAAAGCTCTGATACCAAACATTATGAAACCAGCTCACAAAAAGATAGAAAAGATAGATGAACACCTTAGAAGTTAGCCTCTTTGAGGGGGAAACCTCCTTTACATTACAAAAATGAACAATTCTTGGATGATACAAATGACAATACCTCCTTTCTAGATATAGGAGTCTAAGGGGTCATAATATAATTAGAGCTGACATAAAAATAATAATGTAAGGGCACAAAAATAACAATAATGGGCTTCTATGGGGAACAATATTAACAATATGGGGACTACGTGGGCACAAAAATATAATAAGGGGGTTGTACTAATAACAATAAGGGGTTACATTAGTAGTGTAGGGACCTAACACTCCACCACATCAAAGTACTTTTGCTAGGTACAGAGAAATAAAACTAAAGAATGAGGCTCTTAAAGCTTCAACATACTCAGAGTTATGGAAACAAACTACCACTACTCAGCACATGCTAATATCTTATTTTGACTTAGAAAAGGGGAAATTTCAAATGGCCTTTTTGAAGCCCAAGATTGCAACCCCCAGGGGTGTTGAAGATTATAAGGCCTCAATATTTTTAGTTGACACTAAACAAGTCCATGCAATCCATCAGATCAATTTTCATAAGAAGGTAGAAGATTTATTCTACTTTGACCATCTCTTCCATGACTACTTCAAAATTGCAGGCTTCATTGAACAATGTCCACTCACAAATAAAAATTGAAAGGATGTCCTCTACGGCTAAAGGTACTAGAATCAGAACATTGGAAGAATTAATTATTAAATTAGGATATGATCCTAGTGATGTTAGGGCAGCAGAGGAAGTGATTAAAAGAAAGACTACTAACATTCAAGCTCTTATAAAACAACTCAAACTCCCAACTATAGAACACCCCCAGACCAAAGAAGTCACAAGTTTGGAGATGGAGAAAGAAAATTGATTTACTTTAGTGGTGGAGAAAAATGCTTCAATACAAAAAATGGAACAAGACAAGGAGGCACTAATAAAGGAAAAGGAAATATGGGAAGCAGTAGGTACAACAACAGGAACATCAGCAAGGAACATCAACAACAAAAACTATAATTCATCCCTTGTCATAGATAGCAGTTTCAGACTCCACAGAAAAGCTAACTCAATCTTTGGGGGAATTGTCTTTAACAAAAAAAGAAGTAGAGAAACTGACAATGGCTCTGACCAAGATGGAGGAAAGAAAAATAAAGGTAGATAATGCATATTTGACAGAAGTACAAAATAAATTCAAACTTATTCAGAAAATTCAAAAGTATGAGGACCAGTCCATCATTATTCAAATATTAGGAGAAGCAAAGAGCAGCATTTGACATAACATCAACGCTAACATCACATACATATGGCCCTCCATTCAAATCATCTTTGAACTAGAGGAATTAGTACAAAGGGTGAAGGTAGAAGTAGAGCAAACAAGAGTTGATATTGAGCATAAACCAGAAGAAGCACACAAAATTATCAAAATGATAAACTCTAAAACTAGAGAACAACTGGAGGAGCTCAATATACAAGACATAACATAATCAGCAATGGAAATCAAAAGAGTTTTGACTAAAAATAATCTGATGGTGTAGCTAGAAAACAAATACAAAAAGATGAAGCTACATGTAAAGCGATTCAATAAAAAGTTTTATGTACCACTGGAAAACGGGTTTCCATAGCTCATAAACTATAATGGAAAATTGATTTCATTATAGAATTATCAAGAACAATTGTGCAACATTGCTGTAGATGTATCAAAGTTTCTAAAAGAAAAAGGAATCATCAGTGGAGAAGCTTCCCTACAAGGCCTACAACATGATTTAAATATACAGCATGAAATTCATCCTTTGTTTGTAAGTAGGCCAACTTTCCAAATTTACAATGAAGTGGATGAAAAATTTAGGAGCATGGTGAATTTTTCAATCCCGCATGAATAAAGGTGGGACCAACTATTGGAGTTGGTTGAACAAGAATAAAATGAAGACCTGCATTTTTTTCATAGAAGAAAAAGCGAGTGGAAAGGGAGCATAGTTGGCAACAAATTCCCTAAAAATTTCAACATACAACCAAATTTTTCTAAGGCTTCTATTTTTTAGTTCTATTTTAGAGAAACATGTAATTTTGTTAAAATATTTGTTGTAATGAATTCCTTTTGGAATCTGAAAATAGTTTAGAATAAAGTTTATAAATATATTATAATAAGGCTTAACAAGGGTTGGAACTTGTATGAAGAAAGGAGCCATATTTTGATGTAAGTTGTGCATTGTACTAAAGTAATCAATTTACAGTAATATTGAGATTTTTTGTTCCAAGATTCCTATGTCAAGAAATTGGTGATGTACTTTCTCATGTGAAATTTTTATTTTCTCAGTTTTCCATATGTTTTCTATCTATATTATTTCAAGAAGATATATGGATGAATTTGCTTAAGTGTACTCTTCTCTACCTTCTAAATAATATCAATGTTTTTTATTCTGATGTTAAGTATAGAATACATCCCAACATGCTCTATATTTAATTGAACTTTAATCATATTCATCTTATACACTCCACAAATAATTTAAAAGATCCAAAAGTGTGTCTATCCTACCCTGTTATAGCTGCTCTGTCATTTTTGTGTTTGATCACCCAAAGACTCATGAGTCCATGGCCAATGGACTTTCCCTGCAATGTTTAACCAAATATTTGAGAAAACCAACCTCATAACTGAATAACTGGCCTAATATCTTAAGGTAGAAATCTAAATCAGATAGAGATATCTCTCTCTGAAGTTGGAAGGGATAGATCCCAGCGTTTCAGTGGTTTTGTGGTTACCTCTAGGTTTCTCTCCACATCCTAGGGAAATTATGGAGTGATAACATTCTGGTGACAATATTGAGGACCAAAACCTGATACAAACTTTATTATTTCCCTAGTAAATACTACTTTCAAAGATCAAAGATGTTTCTAGTGTGTGACTTGAAATAAATGCTATTAAGGTTGTTATTCCACCTAGATTTTGTACATATATCTATCTGTAAATAACCTACTAAATATGTCGCTCTTAGAAAGATCTACACTAGATCCCATCTGGATTCTAACCCACCTAAAATTATAAATAATCCTGAGAAACTTATTAGGAAAAATAGTTTTACTGAGAGCCAAGACAACAATAATAATTTTCCAAGAGTTAATTCTCTCCCTGAAAGTTTCATAACTGTAGAGGATATTGAATTTGACTTACCTACTGATCACAGTCTTTTCCAAACCAAGTCAGAAAGTTTTGTCCCTAAGACAGTTTTTTATGAGAATATTTTGAAACCTTATATATCAACACATCAACCTCACATTTCATATTCTAATGAAGATGATATAAAACAGTTTAATAAACTTGAAGATTTGGTGACTGAATTGAATCTAACTGCTCAGAAATCATTTACTAGTCAATCAACTATTTCTTCTTTTTCAATGATCAGGTGCTCAAGTTTATGCTCAAAAATAAAAGTGTCAGAATTATATTAAACTCAGCTTCAGGTCGAAGAGTTTGTCATTATGAATCCAACAGTGTGAACGACACTCAAATATGAGGTTGTATGCATAGGTTAGAGCAAGTCAAAGTTCAAGATTGCCATGTCTACATGGCATATGGATGACATGGAAAAGCCCTTCAGTGAATGAGGAGGCACCAAGTGGAAGGCTGCCATTGGTCCCCGCATATCACAAATCACAAGCTGCAGGCAAAACGGTGTTAAGAATCGACCCCGGTGCAGGCAAGTTGAGATGTGATCTAATCATAATTGCATATCGTTGGTGGATAAGAATCAGCCCTCGATCAAGCCCGGATGCGATTCATCACATATCACAATCGTAGGAAACGATTGTGTTATGATATGGGTTCGGTTGTAATCGCCGATTGTAAAAAGAGATATGTCCCAAACGTGAGATGTTATGAGCTACAGTTTAATATATCGTCGGGTTCACGATATTGCAATCGCAACATCACCGCCGTGTTAACAAGACCTTCAGCCCACCAAACTTCACCGATTGCGATATACGATACGGGTGACGTGTTATGGCCCACGACGCAGCGAAATATTCACCTGGTTAGTAGATTTTGGAATGAAAATGGGGGTTTTGTCCAGCGATGGAGCAATTTGTGGAAAAAATAGTGGGAGAACTAGGAGAAGCCATAACTTCTTTAGTTCTTATCCAAATTGGATGCAAAAAAAGGCTAGATAGCCATTTTTTAGTATTCTAAATTGATTGAGACATGTTTTAGAGGCATTTGAGCATTGTAAACACACATTTGTTGTAATTTTGAGCATAATAGAGAGGCCCAAGCATTGGAAGTTGGACCAACAAGACATAGCCTATGAGGGGTGAACTCCTCATCAAATATTTATGTTGTGTGTTGTATTTTGATGTTCTTTGCTGTTATTTTTCTGTTGTTCAGCATATGTTTTATGTTAATTATTTATAACATTTACATAAGAAACTCTCATGGGAAGTAATTAATTAAGAAAAAATAGTGAATCCTTAACCACTTGATAAGATAATGATAAGCATATTGGGTTTTATTATCAATGGGGAATTAGCATTGTTATCACTCTAGGAAACTCTCCTAGGTTGTAGATCGGACATGCCTGATAACATATAATCTTCAATATTGTTCTTTGAACTATTGGAATAAATGATGGTTTGGATCAAGTTAGATAATCATTTCAGCTTTGTTTTCACTCAAGGCATGCATGAATGCTCTCACGAATACAAGGCTTTAGACCACTAATGCTCAATAATTTATAAATTCAATGGATACACGGAGAATACTAACTATACCAACAGATTTCATACATAAACATAAATTAATGGCTAGCTACAGGAAGCAAAAGAGAAGACTGACTATACTGGTAGATGCATATATGACCACATATGGATAGCTAGCTATAGGGAGCAAAGAAGCTTGCAAATCTAATTTATCAAAGCAGAGATAAGATGACGGTTATCTGGCCTTAGACACAAAGAAAACATGAACAAATTGTTCAAGTGCAAGCATAGAACAACAAAGAGAATGGGCATTGAACATATAATGGCAAAATAGGCTTATATTGCTAGAATGAAGATAAGAAGCTTGAAGGAGTAGAGGAGGAATAATCTCCAGAAGTTGAACCCCTACTACATCTTACTTTCAGCTATTTATAGCATGTTTACAATGCTCCTGAGCTCTAAGAGGCTTGGAGTCTTAATCTGTCTGATATGCATTGTTAACTGATTTGACGCCCTCTAGGCAAGCATAGGATTGGAGTTTTCTGCTTCTCACAACAGAGTAACTTTTTTTAGATATTTTGGGTGGTTTGTTGTGCTGTTTGGGAGCTCCCTTGTGCCAGAGATGGCCCATAATGTTTGTTGGTTTTGGATAAGCAGTGTTGTTGATGCCTCTTGGTCGATTCTATTTTGGGCTAGCTGCGCGTGCTCCATGACTGCTTCTAGTTGATTTGGCTATGTCTATGCTCCCTGATCACTTTCCAACTTCTGCTTTGTGGTGGAACGGCTCTCTAGGCCTATGAAATCCCTTTAAAACGTGGATAGTGACTGCGTTCTGTTATGAACAGAAAACACATCAATATTATAAAAATCTCGCCCTCTCTGTGTACTTTAGGCTTCAAAACTCCTAAAATATGGTTTAATTATTATTTTCGTCCTTCCAAGGGCTCTCCTCCTGCGCTGATTTTGATCATTGGGTGATCTTTGAGCAAAAACTGAAGATTTCAAGAGCATTAATGGATCCATTGGCATGTTTTTAAGGAAATTTGGAGACTCTAAGAGCCTATATGGATCCATTTTTGGGCCTTTTTCCAACAAGCCTAACACTGGCTCCTTCTAGGGATGAAATCCTCCCTATGAGGTTTCAAGGATCACAGATCAATGCCTTTCCTGAAAAAACAAAGTCAAATCTTCCTTCTAGTGTTCCATTGGGCATGGACTATATTTTGTAATGA
Organism: Pinus taeda; assembly: GCA_000404065.3. NCBI lineage: Eukaryota > Viridiplantae > Streptophyta > Pinopsida > Pinales > Pinaceae > Pinus > Pinus taeda. Next base: position 4,554 of record APFE031436599.1, on the reverse strand, counting down.
AATAAAAACTAGAAAAACATATTTACAATGACAAGGCTTTAAAGCCTTAACAAAATAAAGTTTCAAGAACTGCCCATTTATTGGGCTACCAAAAGTATCTCCTCCCAGATTGTGCATAATGAATGTATTGTTCTGCTGAATTTGAGCAATGACAAATGGACCTGTCCATAAGGAGTCAAACTTGCCATGATTACCTTTCTTTTCCTTAAATGCATCCCATTTAAGCACCCAATCACCAACTTGGAAATTGTCCACTTTTGCCTTCCTGTCAAAGGTTTTTTTGATTTTCTTCTGATGAGCTTTTGACTTCTTAACCAGCTGCTCTCTGATTTGCCGTAGTTCAACCAGGTTATTCATTCTTCTTACCATATCATTATATTCATCTTCTTGCAAGAAATTAGCCACAGGGAGAATCAACTGGATGGGGAAAACAACATTAGCACCATAAACCAGTTTGAATGGAGAATTCCCGATGGAATTTTTGATGGTAACTCTGTCAACCCATAGTGCAAACTTCAACTTGGAATCCTAGCTCTTTTTGTTGTCCTCTAACAATTTTTTCATTACCCTTACAGACTCTTGTTATATGATTCTGCCAAGACATTTCCTTGAGGATAATAAGAGGTATAATTCACCACTTGAATTCCCATGGATTTAGTCATGTCCACCAATTATTTTGCCTTGAAAGTTGCTTCATTATCAGTGACTAGTTTTGTTGGGCAACCAAATCTAGTGAAAATATTCTCATTCAAGAACTTTATGACAACTTGATGATTGACATTCTTAGTGAGTATAGCCTCAATCCACTTGGTGAAATAGTCAGTGGCTGCTAAGATCCATTTGTGTTGGCCACTGGAATGTGGGTTGATCTCACCTATAAAGTCCAAGCCCCACTGTTGGAAAGGTCCATTGACATGTATTAGCTTCAAGGCCAGATATTTTAGCTTTTGTCTTCCTGCAAACCTCTGACACTTGTCACAAGCTTTTACAAAAGAAAACACATCAGTGAATAGAGTAGGCCAATAATATCGATCCCTCAAGATTTTGTGAGATGTAGTTTTCCAATAATGATGCCCTCCACAGATGCTAGAATGGAACTGGTGTATAAATTCCATAGATTTTTCTTTATCTAGACACCTCAAGAGGATTCTTGATGGTTCTTTCCAATAAATCAGATTTTTATTAGTGTAGAATTTCGCTGATTTGAGTTTAATGGCACGAGCTTGACTTGAACTAAGCATTGGAGGGACTTCTAGCTTTTGCAAAAAATGAACTATGTTGTAATAGCATTCACATGTGGCTAGATTTTCAGCCAAAGACTAATTCTACTTTTTCTCTTCTGCTGCTCCCTCTCTCTGCTCATCATCTAGATTTAGACCCATGGAATTTATATCTAACAAGCTGCAATTTTCTTCATCCATAAGTTTATCCAAGCCCTGGCCTTTGAGAAGCTTAGTGGGCTTCACCTCTATGTTAAATTCTATTAATTTTGCAATCCATTTAGCTCTCTTCCCATCAATATCTGGCTGAGTTAAGACATCTTTTACTTAGGCTAAAGGTACATATGCAACTACTCTGGAATGCATAATATAAATTATGAATGCCTTTAAAGATTTTATGAGAGCATAAGCTTGTTTTTCAATAAGGTCGTACCTTAGTTCAACATCCCTTAAAGTTTTGCTGAAAAAGGCCACAGGGTGCTCTATGTCTTCATCATTTTTCTGCAAAAAAACTGCTGCAATTGTATCATAAGAGGCAAAAGAGAAGATACAAAACTCCTTAGTGTAATATGGGTTGATTAGAGTGGGATTTTCCATGATAGCTTGCTTTATGGCTTTAAAAGAGCTTCTTGAAGCGTCTGTCCATTTTATTTCTGATCCTTTCTTCAGCTTGGAAGTGATGTGATTTACAAGCTCTACAAAGTTTGGAATGAACCTCCTTATGAAGTTAATCTTACCCAGGAAGGATTCAACGTCCCTTTTTGACCTTAGGATGGACAATGTCTAAATGGCTTGAACCCTTGCTAGATCAATCTTCACACTTTCTTCAAACTGTGACTTCTTTGGGTTCACTAAAATTCCAAACTGTCTGCACTTTAGGAAGACCTTCTTCAAATGTTGTAAATGATCTTTGTGGCTGCTGGAGAAGACTATTATGTCATCAAGATAAATAAGGACAAACTTGTCCTTATCTCCCACAAAGGCTATGTCCATGGCCCTCTGAAAAGTAGCCCCAGCATTCATCAGTCCAAAAGGCATCTTGAAGTTCATGAAAGTGCCCCAAGGAGTAGTGAAGGGGTCTTTTCCTGATCTTCTAGATGTACAACAACCTGATTGTAACCTGAAAATCCATCTAAGAAAGACATGACTCTGGCCCCTGGAACTCTTTGCAGCAAGTGTTCCATCTTAGACAGGGGTACTTATCTTTTTTAGAGCACTTGTTCAGATTTCTGAAGTCAACACAAAGCCTGATTTCTCCATTTTCTTTCTCACTACCACAAGGTTAGTTATCCATTTTGAATACCTTAGGGGAACTATAATTTTGGCATCCAACAGCTTCTTGATCTCTTTCTCAATCAAAGCAAATAAGAGAGGGTTGATAGGTCTTAATTTCTGCTTAAAAGGGGTAGTGTTCTTTTCCAGTGGGATCTTGTGCTGAATGATGTTTGTATCATAGGTCTTAAGGTCACTGTATTCCTAGGCAAAAATACTAGTGAACTACTTCATGAGGGTGCAATACTCAGAATTCTAGGTAGAAGACAAATGAGTGGATAGATTGATGAATTTCAGATGGGTTGGGCTCCCTATATTATGTTTAGAGACAACAGACTCATTTTCTATTTTAGCCTACTTATAGGGCACATCGTTATGATCAAAAGGCTTCTCTAGAGGCACCAATTCTTTTGGTATGTGATTACTAGGAAGTTGGATGATGCTTCCTCGATCGATCTCACTTTTTAGCTTAGACTGGCTGCATTCTTCCATGGTTTGATTTTCTTGGTCAATGTGTGTTTCAGCAAATTCCTCAACGACTTGTAAAAACCTATTAATTTCCTCATCATCTTCAAAAACTCTCCAATATTTGACATTGTCAAGCAGAGACGGTCTATATTTTACTTGAACTTCATATGTCAATTTAGGAGGCAAAGGAGGAATAAACATGCTAGCAGAGACAACAAGGGATTCGGTAAGATGGTTCTTCATTCTTGGAATATAAGAAATGTTGAAATCATTAAAAGAATCCTTGAGCCTCCATACCTCATCTTTGTATTCTTTCAGCATTGGATGCTTTTCTTGGAACACTTTATTTACCTATTGAATGATGAGGTCTACATCTCCAAACACTTTCAGGCCTTTGATACCCATTTCTTTAGCAGTGCTTAAGCCCAGAATCAAAGCTTCATATTCTGCTATGTTATTTGTGACCTGAAAGGTTAATTTGAAAGATAAATGAATGTATTCCTATGTGGGGGACACAAGGAATACACCTACCCCAGCAGCTTCCTTAGAGCAAGCTCCATCAAAGAAAATATCCCAAATCTATGGGCTTTCTTCCTCAGCGATTTGGCAAACTAGTTTTTTAAGTTGCATGGAGGCTAACTGGGATTCTTAAATATGAAGAATACATGCTCCAAAATTAGTAGGGTTCTTCTCATCGCTGATGATATAAGCCAATTGTGCCTCTTTATATAATCTCTTACTCTCACCTCCAAAAATAGGGGTAGTAGCATAGGACAGATCATTTGTAATGATCCTCCTAATCTCTTGATCCAACCTCTAGAAATCAGCATGCCAAACTTGGGAGGTACATCTGCTACCACAATATCCATCATCATGCTTTTCATAGGCAACTGAGACAAAGTGATGGCTAGGTCCTTGATTAATCCTAGACATTTTGTTAAACAGACATGGTCAAGGAGAACAAATAGGAAAGATAAAGCTTGCAATGCATTTTTATTAACAATCTGATATACATTTATAGTACATTTGGTGACCGTTGGGATTCACATCCCAAGGTCTCTTGGACTGTTTTGTCCATTCGGCTTCCACGCTAACCCTTTAGGATTAGGTGTCCAACATTCCCCCCCTTAATCCGAAGGGTTATGTATGAGTCCAAGAAAAGAGCTGTAATACAAAAATGTGCAAAATGCATGGCAGCAATAGGCTGAATGTGCTCTCTGAAATGTTGGTATAATAGGGCGGTGGTTTAAGGATGGCCACCAACACAGGAATGCTTAGTGCAGTTCCCGGAACTCTTCCAAAATTAGCAAGAAGCTGTAAGTCTTCTGCTAGAGGAAGTGATCCTATTGTTTTAAAGAGGGAAACCTTCAACCATAAAAGGGAGGTCTCACCCTGCATAAAAGGTAAAACTTCAACCTGAAAAGGGAGGTCTCAACCTGTGATGGTTTAAGGATGACCAACAACTTTGGAATGCTTATGAAATTCCTGGAACTCTTCCAAAACTGGCAAGAAGCTAGAGTCTTCTACTAGAGGAAGTGTTCTCAATTTTGTCTCCGGAACTCTTCCAAAACTGGCAAGAAGCTGAAGTCTTCTA
>APFE031436596.1:12238-67740 GCA_000404065.3 Pinus taeda | reverse complement strand
AGAGATGTAATATTCAATGAAAAGGTCTTGTATAAGAATTAGTTGTAGGAAAAGAAACAGGAAAAAGAAAACAAGGAATATACAGTTCTTGATGAAATCATAGAAAAAGTAAAAGTGTCTGAAAATAACAATAATCAACAACCACAACAACAATAGCCACCACAACAGCACCAGGCACTCCAAACACTTGAAAGTGGTGTTAGAAGATCTACCAGGATAAGTATACCCCCTAAATGATACTCTCCTTCATTATATTATTTATTGTTGACTGATTCTGGTGAACCCGAATGTTATGAAGAAGAGATGGACTCCTTAATGCATAACCAGACTTGGGACTTAGTCAGGTTGCTTGTAGAAAAGACTACATTGAAGAATAAATGGGTTTATAGGCTGAAGGAAGAAGATGGAGGGAAAAAAAGGTACAAAGCTAGACTTGTGGTGAAGGGGTTTGCATAGAAGAAAGGTATTGATTTTGATGAAATATTTTCTCCTGTTGTTAAAATGACTTCAATTAGAACTATTTTAAGTCTAGTAGCAGTTGAAGATTTGCATCTTGAGCAGTTAGATGTAAAGACAGCCTTTCTCCATGGGGATTTGGAGGAAGAGATATATATGTAGCAGCCACAAGGATATGACGTAAAAGGGAAGGAGAAATTAGTGTGTAGGCTGAATAAGAGCTTGTATGGCTTAAAATAGGCTCCAAGGTAATGGTATCTAAAATTTGACAAGTTTATGTTTGAACAAGGTTATACTAGATGTCACTCTAATCCTTGTGTTTATCTGAAAAATCAAATGATGCTATCTATATTATATCGTTATTGTATGTAGATGACATGCTTGTTAGAGGGTCTAACATGCAGGAAATGAATGTGCTCAAAAGAAAATTGGCAAATTAATTTGCAATGAAGGATTTGGAAGCTACAAAACAAATCCTTGGTATGAGAATAACTAGAGACAAGAAAAATCGGAAATTAACACTATCTTAGAATCAATACATACAAAAGGTGTTGAAAAGATTTAATATGCACAATGCAAAACCAGTTAGTACACCTTTTGCTATCCATTTCAAACTTGGTAAGGAAATGTTCCCAAAGACCCAAGAAGACATGGATTATATGTCTAAAGTTCCATATGCATGAACAATTGGAAGCTTAATGTATTTAATGGTCTGCACAAGCCCTGATATTGCACATGCAGTGGGAGTTGTAAGCAGGTACATGAACAATCCAGGAAAGGAACATTGGATGGCAGTGAAATGGATTCTCAGATATTTGAAAGTACCACAAATCAAGCATTATGCTTTGGTGGTTCAAACATTTCTCTACAGGGATATGTTGATGCAGATATGGCAGGTGACAGAGATAATAGGAGGAGCACTACAGGATATGTATTTACTGTTGGAGGAACAACTATCAGTTGGGTTTCAAAATTCCAAAGTGTTGTTGCACTTTCAACAACAGAAGCAGAGTATGTTGCTGCTACAGAGGCTAGTAAAGAAATGATTTGGTTACAAAGGTTTATGGGTGAATTGGGTAAGGAGCATGATAAGGGCACGTTATACAGTGATAGCCAAAGTGCCATCCATCTTGCAAAGAACTCAGCATTTCATTCCAGGACTAAACACATACAGCTCAAGTACCATTTCATACGATCAGTTTTGGAAGATGGAGAGCTGAAGGTGGAAAAGATACACACTAGCCAGAATCCTGCAGATATGCTAAACAAAAGTTGTAACCAGGGAGAAACTGAGAATATGCTTAGTTTCAATTGGTCTTCAAGGATGACGATGAAGATAGAAACAGCCAGGTCCAAAGAGGAGTCATTGTCCAGCAAATGAAGCAGCGGTGGAGTTGCTACAATCATTCTCCAAGTGGGAGATTGTTGAGTATGGAGTATAATTGTTTAGAGGTCTTTGTTTTAGCCGGATGTATACCCCAGGAAGTTTGTACACCCCTCCATGCAGGGGGGACTTGTCCCACCTGGCTGGGGGGTCCGGGGGCTAGCGGTCCCCCGGCCGGGGTTCGGGGGCTAGCGGTCCCCCGGCCGAGGTTCGGGGGCAGCGCCCCTGTAGCTAAAAACAAATGTAAAATTGCCTTGTAAAAGTATAGTAATTTCTAGTCAATCTGGGTCGTTCATTAGGCAGATGATTTGATGGTAGAACTTATGTTTAGTTTAGCATTTTTTGCCCTAGAAGGCAACCCATCTCTTTGTATGAGGGCATTGTATTGATTCTGTGTAATATATGTGTATTCTTCGAGCAAGAAGCGGAGAGGTGAGACTGTGAGAGAAAACAAAGGATATTACAACGGATCTGTTGTAGGTTGTGTCTCTTCATTTTGCTGGATAATAGAAAGGAAGGACTGGCTGTTTGGGGTGGATGTAGCCCAAACTAGATGAACCACATATATCTGTGTCTCTCTTGTTTTATGCGTTTTTTGTGTTTATATTTTTGCAATATTTTATGTGTTCCATTGCTCCGTAATATATAATTTTCTAACACATAGAAGTTATCTCATGTGAAGGAGAGTCATTATGCTTGATGCCTAGAATTTAATTCATTCTTTTAATCATTATCATACGTTTCTCACATATAGCCACACAATGGTCAAATGCATCACAAAATGTACAAGGGTACTTATTCCACAAGTATTCAAAATTTCCATGTATTGGAAAACACCCATGAGAGTAATACCTATATCTAGGGCTGCAACTTTGACGGAGTGGAGTGGATGATGCCATGCAAGGTCCCTTCAAGCATTCATCTTACTTGGGAGATGAATGAACACTGTCACAATGTGGTGACATCTCATCCTAAGATGGTTGATGTGCCTCAAGCCGTTTGGAGCATTCTCCAAACTCCCTTCGACCTATCTCAACCCTTGGTACTTCAATCTCTCCTCAACCATAATTGGATTGGTAATACCTTGGTTATTTATGGCAATACCTCCACTTTCATAACCCATCACAGAAATCAAATTATACCTATGCCTTTAGTATGTTTCTCAAATGCTACAAATGAAGTGGTATGTACATAAACAGAAGGAATGGTGCTTGAGAGGTTAATTACCTCCTTAACCTTGTTATTCATCTTTTTAGCTTTTGATGATGACACTGACGGCAAACTTGTATATGACTCTATCCACCCGCTCTTATCCACTAGCTTATGGTGTACTTCTTGAATATGTTTGCGAAATGCACATGCATCATCTTCCACATATGGTCCAGAACCACTATTTGAACCATGACCACATACTCGCTTCATTCTGGAGGTTTCTCTTGCTGGTACAAGAGTAGAAATTTCTGCAACTTGCTCTTCAAACACATGCTGCAATTTAAGTCACATGTGCCTCTTCTCCTCTTCAACCATCTCTAACATCCTTCTCAATTCTATGTTCTCCATATGAAGAGCCAAATTCTTCTTGTCTAGCTCTTGGAGACTCTTTTTGCTAACCATTCTTGCAACTTGGTCAACTGGTGCTCTTATACCAAACTAATATGAAATTGGATTAGGTTATTTCTTCCTCTTTTCCAAAATCAAATAAAAACAATAAATATGACCGTGTTGACACTTTGCAAGATAAAATGGGTTTTGAACAAACATGTTTTTCCAATGTCTCTTCAAGTCATGAATTAGTCTTCACATGTAACTTAACATAAGAAACATAACAACATATAACTCATGCAGGCATAATGAAGAGATAACAAAAGATTTGTTGACAAAGTTCACCCCTCCTAGGCTACATCTTCGGGCCTGCAAACATAGCTAGACCACTCATATATTCAGTAGAAAAATTGAAGTACATAATCATGTGGCTATTACCTCTCGTGGATCCTTCTCTCTGGCATCGCGATCGTTGATTAACACCCACGGGTTTTGGTCTAACGACAATCGTGATTCCCAACAAGTGGTATTAGAGCATAGGTCACGAGTTTTATATATGCCCAACTTGCGTTGTGGGGGGGATTTTTGGACATTATATAAACCAATGCTCCTCATGTGTTTCATGACATGGACTATCCACCTCTTGCGGATCCTTATCTCTTGTGATGTGATCGTTGACTAACCCTTGTGGGTTTTGGTCTAATGACAATTGTGATTCCCAACAGGTTCGACACCCACACCACCCCAACCTTGTTCAAATACCAATATACAAAGAATCTAGACAGTTGAATGCACCATGAACTAAAAAAGATAAGACGAACAAAATTACCAAAAATACCCCGCCACCTTAGAGTGCAGGGTCGCCCAAACCATCAGAGTCTCCTGGATTCCTGTCTATGCCATAGTAGGAATGCACCAACTTTATTTCAAGACCCCCACTGGTATACAAAATGAGTCGCAAAGCTTATTTTCCACAACAATTTCACCTCCAAATGTTCCGGCATGGCTTCTTCCCAATCTCTTAGACCCATCTAGTTGTACCGTCGCCATCCCAAAGGGGCTTAACTATCACACACTTGCAAAAATATTGAAACAATATGGGGGGCTCACCTGCACTAGCACCACCTTGCATTAAGCTTCGAGTCATGTCTCCATGTGGGAGTGAATGACTATCCATCTGTCCTCTTGGGTACGCACCCCCATTGGGGTTAATATAATATTATTAAGAATGAACATAGCTTCATTTTAATTATGGATCCACAAAGCACAGAGAGGAATCAAATCTGTGGAGGTGCAAACATTTCCTCAAGTTTTACATTCAAAATGAGATTTGCATCTATTTGATTCCTTTCATCGAGAGGTGCTTTAAAGCCAAATATAGGGGAGATGTTGTAGTGTTTGTAAATAAGTGTAAACATTTAAATTCTGGCTTAATATGGAGAAAATGTTGTAGTGGTTGTAAATAAGTGTAAACATTCAAATATCAACTTAATATGGAAGAGATATTTTAATGTTAATATATTTGAGCATTAAATAATAATAATAATAATAATATCAATTAAGTAATAAAAAGAAAAAAAAAGAAAGAAATGAATACAATTCAATGTGATACATTGTAAAAATTACTTTTATTAATAAAATTACAAACAAAAAAACATAAATCACACATCACATTAAAATAAATTTAAATAATAATAAATTTACAATGATTAATATTTCAGAAAATATAATTTAAAAATAAATATATATCTTAATATGTAAATGTGACATATATTAAATTTATAAATTAATATTCATTTAATTATATAAATTAAAATAATAATTTATATTTATAGTCATTATGTTTTAGAATTTCATATTTAAATTTTCTAATTTTTCTTTTATTAATAAAATAAGCATACTTTAAAATAAATGAAGTGCTAGAATTGAGGGAGTGCAGGGTTGGGCGGCGAAAACCCGAGATATCCGCTTGCGTTGCCAGGGATATCTTCCTTTGTGAGTGAGTGTTGTTGATTTCTCTAGTTTGTTTGTTTGTTGTGCTCCCTTTGCGATTTGTTTGGGATTTTGTTCGTTGCCACCTTCGGCTTTATGTATGTTTCCATTGGATTTTCATTGGGCTTTTTAGGGGTTTACTTTTCCTACGTCTGCTCTGCTCACATTGTAATATGATGTTAGATTCTTGTTACCCTCTTTGTCCCTCAGTATGTTTCCTTTTTGTGTGGCTTCCCTTCGCTGTATGGGCCCTACCCTACTTGGTTCTCATCTGGATTGTTTTTCTCTAGGGTTTCAAACTTTGAAGGTCTTTATATGCTCCCTTGGGCTCTTTTCTCATTTCTCTATACTTCTTCTCATGGGTCCTCTGGATTGTTTTTCTCTTGTTTTTCTCTGGGGTTTCAAACTTTGAAGGTCTTTATATGCTCCCTTGGGCTCTTTTCTCATTTCTCTATACTTCCTCTCATGGGGAATTATTGTTTCAATTTATGCCTTGCACTCTTTTTGTGTTGTTTTGAATTTTCCAATATATTCAACATATACAAAATTCTATTTATTTTTTTAATAATAAAATTATGCATTGTTTTGTGAGGAAAAAATGTATTAAAATAAATTTACATAATAATAATTCATATTTTAAAACATGATAATTAAAAATGAATATATTTCTAATATAGAAATATGAATATATAAAAAAATTAAGTTAATATTCATTTAATCCTATAAATTAAAATAATATTTTATATTTATAATCGTGGTGAGTTAAATTTAATTAATAAGCATAGAAAAATTTAGTATTTATCGGAAACATTTTCTTCTAAATAATATGTTTATTTATCTATTTATATATAATCAATATCATATCATATTAAAATTAAATTGAAAAAAATATAAAACATGTAACTATATGCATTATGATTTTAATCAAATTAAAAATAAGAATAATTTCTATATATAGAAATGTTAAATTTTTATAAATATAAATGATATTATTAAGAATCGGTGTAAATTCATTTTAACTCCAAATCTATGAATCACTAAGAGGAATCAAGTCTCTTGAGGTGCAAATCTTTACTCAAGTTTTGCATTCAAAATGGGATTTGTATCTTAAGAGATTTGATCCCTATTGACACTTGGTAGATCCAGAGTTAAAGTGAATCTATGTTGGTTGTACTACAAAAACGAGTAAGGTGGTTATAACCCAATATCCAAAATATGTAATTATAAATTTATCAACCAATAGGGTCGATCTTCCTTGTTCCAACTCTATAGGCTTGTTAGATCTATTGCTTTATGTATTTCTTAAGTAAAATAACTAGATGGAAAAATATATAATAGCTTGAAAATAAAATTACTAATTTCCATATCCATGATAGAATACTACTTGCATATCCTCCTTTGGCTTCTTTCAACAACATCTAAGGTGTGTCTCTTCCTCAAAATTTATCGTAAAAGAGTCCTTCCATATTCCTTCAACCAATACCCAATTTTGAGTATAGTATGCCCTTGTGATCCTCTAAAGTTTGAAAATAGGCCACAAAGGGAGGGTTCCTCAAATGGGCTTAGATCAACAAGAAGGGTAGATAAAATGACATCCAAAGGTGGTTCAAGATAGTTTGCAATTATTCCAAACAGAAGTTATAGAGGTCTTAATTACATATTGAGCTCCAAATGTTCCTTGCATTCACCCCCCATGAATGTTTCCACTTCTTTCACCATTCTTGAATTTTCAGTTGTGCCCAATACACAAAAGTCCCTAGCACATTTTTTGTTTTGTTCTTGTTTCTGAAACTATTCTTTCAATTTTCCCAATAAATGGTTGAAATCACCACACTGCATTGCACATTTATTATTTCCCTTTCACACTACTTCACTCTTAACCTTTTCACACTCACATAATATGCAACAACCACTCCTACAATGACAATGTGCCATTGCAACCATATTGGTAGTGTTAACAAACACCAAACCACCACATTTTATCCATTACTCACACTTGAGGCCAAAGTCTTGTGCAAATAAGAATATCTCAATCAAAATCCAAATTCCCAATCAAATAAACCCATATACCCATTGCTCACATTTGGAGAAGGAGATAAAGTATAGAGCAAAGGAAAGAATTGAAATCCACATCCCAATTTTGGACCAAATAAATCCACACACATCACCCAACTCCTCCATTTGACATTTTTTTTATCACTTGCACCATAGGAGTAAGAAATAATGATAGGGGTGACATTCGTGTATTGACTTGCTATCTTGTCAACTTTGCATGATATGACATGTGTTTAAATGATGAAGGTTTGCCATGATATTCATATGTGTAATGGAAGAGGTTGAATGGTCAACTCTCCATTTATTTTGCTCATCCATGTTGCAAATTGGTTCCCTTGCTAGCTTTCTTATTTGCAAGCTTGTTTTGCTTTCACAAGACATTCAAACCTCATTATTTTCAAGTCTTTGACCTATATTATGTAATCCTAGATAGATTTAATTTTTTGGCATGTTTTTGTCGTGAAGGAATCTTATAATTGTTCTTGAGTCTCCCATGCCCATACCTATCTAGACCCTTATGACTCTTAGAATTAATACATCTTTGTACAATGCAAAGTTTATACCTCACTATTAGTCGACTTTTAATCCCTAAACAAAGCCATATCTTAAGGATAAATCCCCATGCAAATTCCTAGATAATGAATTATATTTCTTTGTGTATTAGTGTTCCGAACTAGACTTTTTAATTATATTTATTTCTATATTAGTGTTCCCGACTACACTTTTTAGTTGTAATTGCACCTTTTTTGCATGCGGCCCCACCCCCTACCCCTGCCCCCCACCCTCAATGATGACATAGTTTTAGAAACATTTCATCTCATTTTGTACATTTGTTCTACTGGAAAGGGAGGTTACCCCCTTAAATAGGTCTATCTTTCATTTTATATCTATTTCTCAAGGTGTGGAATTTTAGCCTTATATTTTTAAGTCTTTTTGGGGTTTTGTTGCCTATAATTTCGTATCAGAGACTGTGAACCTACACTTTTGCTCCTTAAATTAAGACATCTTTCCATTTTTGCTTTAACTTTTCTTTTCTTTTTTCATAAAGTTATACATAACAAAATTTTGAGAAAAGTGAAAAGAAATATTAGGGTACATGTGGTTAAAATTTCAAGTTTTGTATACTTTAAAAGATATAACCTATGGAATATAGGGTTTGTTTAGAATAATAATAAATCAATTTTAAACGAATCATCTTGGAATTTTCGCTATAACCTTTTTCTTGAGAAGGTTAGGCAAGGGAATTTCTAATAGACCGAGGAGAAATATTAGGGTATAGGTGGTTACAATTTCAAGTTCCAGTTCATTATAATTTCAGAGATATGGTCAATGGAGGATAGGGTATGTGACTAATCTTGAGATCAATTTTAAAATAACCATCTTGGAATTTACTATATCTTTTTCTCAATGAAGTTTTAGACCCTAAAATGTTTAGAACCTTGGGGAGACAAAAAATTATGTGTGGAAAAATTCCTTGATTTTGAATCATTATAATTTATGACATATATCTTATGAAAGGGTTTTTACTAGTCTTGAAATTAGTTTCAAATGAGTCATCTGGGAATTTTTCGTTATAAAATTTTCAATAAAGTTTCATACTATGAACTTTTCCAAAGTTTAAGAAGACGTACCAGAGTACTACATATTCAAATTATGGGCTCAAAAGAGATAAAATTTCAGAGATACATCAGGACAAAGATTGGTTATTCAAACAGTCTCCAAATTAGGATTTGAAATGTACATACTTATAATTGATATAACTTTCGACTGGAAAAATATCTTTTGTGATTAAAAATTTGTGATAAAGAGGAACAAGAGGATTTTTATTATTTTTCATGTGGAAAAGGGTGCTCCAATATTCACATCACCAACTAAATCTCCAAAGAGTTTAACCATTACTCAAGAAGAAATAAAAGATATTTTTAACTAGATGGAAAATAAGATGGATGAAAATAGGGAACAAATGGAAAAGAAGACAAATGGAAATTGGAAACATATAAAAAAGAACATGGAAGAATTGCAAAAATATATGCCTACCATATTCCTACATACCCTAGATGAGAGACTCCCTAAAAGAGATATCAAGATGTGAGGAAATAAAAAAGTGTAGAGGAAATAATGATTGAGTCCCAGAAACATGATTATTCATCATCTACAAATCTACATCATCGAAGGTTCTACTCAACATCAGGTAACTACTTAATTCCCAAGATTGATATGAGAAAATTTGATGGTAAAGATCTTATAACGTTGGCATTCCAAAAGCCCGAAGGGTTAGCTCAGTTGGTTGAGTTCTCGTTGCTAAGTACCTCACCAATTGGGAGGTCAGGAGTCAAATCTCTTGGATTCCCTTGGGGTTAGGACTTTCTTATTTGGCCAACAGGTAGATCCCTTTGGGTTGATCTGCCTGGATTTTTCTCATGGATGTAACAGCCACTTAGTGTCCGTGAACCACCCTTAAAAAAACATTGATATTCTAAATGGAGTAATTATTTGATCTACACCAAGTGCCAACTTTAGAAAATATAAGTCTTGTAGCTTTGTATTTAGAGTCTAATCAATTTGTTTTGTACCAATGACTTTATGAATGACAAAAATGTTGAGAAACCAAGTGCAATATAATATAGTCAGTTAATTACTTGTGAATATTAGTTTTTTTTCTTATTATTTCTTATGTCTTCTTCATCGAACAATTATACATTTGTTAAATCATTCAAGAAAACCAGAGATCACAATGAGACAAGAGAGACCAGAAATTAGGCTAGTAGTTAGGGGAATAACCAATGATCCTTCCCTTATAGAATCAAATCAAAATGAGAGATATCAAAGACAAGGCCAAGACCACACTGCCACCAAGATACAAAGTCAAGCCCTCCTCCATGTCACCTCTCAAAACTCAAACTCAACATTGGTCAAAATTCTTCAAATATGGTCAAACTTTAGAATTTTGGGTTTGTAGCTAGGGTTGAATTTCGGCCTGTAATCACCTCTGAAAATTTTGGCTCCATCTAGAGAAAAAAATCCTCTCACACTTGTGAACTGTAGTAGTCAAAGATTCATTCAATGAGGTAATATTCTTCTTGTTTTTTACTTTTCTTCTCTCTCCTTTGAATCAACTTCTTCTCCTTCTTCACTAGGTTTAGATATATTTCTTGTGTGATGAGTGAATGAGCTTCCAAGTAGGTCAAACTTGTCTCTTGTATATAGTTTTATAGGAGAGTCAAATAGGCGCCACTTGGAGGGCTAGGTTGACTTGTCTAAGGAAGATCAACTTAGTAATCTTGTGGACTTATGAATCATACTGAAAATTCAAATTTTCTTCTTTTTAAATGTCCAATGGGACATGACATAAATGCAATTTCTTTTGGCTCAAAATAAAATTCTTTTGACTCTAGAATGAAGAACATGCTTGACAAAAAATATAATAAATACATCAACAATATATATATATAATATATATATAATATATATAATATATATATATATATATATATAGATATATTTATTCAAAACTAGAGGGGGTAGAGTATGTATGCCATCGTAGACTTAGCAGTCAAATCGTTGCGCGGAGGTGGGTCCCTTGTCCCACAAACAAGGGGGTCTCATACACCAATTTGGTGTTTGGCTTGGCTGTGACCTTAAAAATGGGTATTATATATATATATATGTGTGTGTGTGTGTGTGTGTGTGCGTGTGTGTAATGGATATTGAACCTAGTTACATCTTCAACAAAAAAGGCTCTATTATCTCTTGGTCCATTTTTACGATTGAATCCATAACACTTGTGGGGATATTAAGAGC
Organism: Pinus taeda; assembly: GCA_000404065.3. Taxonomy (NCBI): domain Eukaryota; kingdom Viridiplantae; phylum Streptophyta; class Pinopsida; order Pinales; family Pinaceae; genus Pinus; species Pinus taeda. Next base: position 56,510 of record APFE031436596.1, on the reverse strand, counting down.
AATGTATTATTAAATAGTAAATTCAAAAATCTTGGACAAAAAGGTCTAATTACAAAGCACATTCAACAATTTGAAAAGCTTGGTCTCAGGGTAACAAACATTCTAGAGGATAATTTGTTAGATCTCTTTATGGAAACTTTAAAGGAGAACATTCAACATGAAGTGTGCCTTTTTGAACCTAAAACCCTAGAGCATGCTTTTAGTATGGCAAGGAATGTGGAAAACAAAATTATGGTTACTAGAAGCGTGACCACTAACAACTATAGAGAGCACCATGTTCCCACTCCTAACCTCATTCAATTGAAAAGGTTAACATCTCACGAAATGGATGAAAGAAGAGCAAAGTAATTATGTTTAAATTGTGACAACAAGTATGATAAGGGGCATAAATGCAATGAGAAAAAATTATTTTACATAGATTGTGGAGAGGAAGAGGATCACAAATTGGAAGCATCAAAAGATCTAGAGTTGTAAGAGACTACTCCAATCTTTTCATGCATTAACCAAAAAATGTATTCCATAGACCCTCAAGATATGAGGTGTTGTGCTATCAACAACCCCCCCATTTATTAATGGTAGTAGTTAAATATTACATTAATAAATGGGGACCCTTTAAAAATCCATCCAAAAAATAAACTTAGCATTTAGGTATTTCTTTTATTTTTGGAATGAATAAAGATATCATTCAAACCCCATTTTTTCAAAAGAACTACTAAATTCTTATCTTCCCACATACAACATGATTAAGCATCATCAAAAGACCTCACTAACCCGCTAAATCCAGTAAAAAACGATTGAAAGGGGACTCTATGCTCGAAACTATTATATTTTGACATAAACTAGGTCCTTAAGATTTTATCTTCAAAGCTAAGCCTCACATCGCATATCGACATTTATAAAGGACCCCCCTTAAAAGGTTATTTCAAAACAAGCGAGATGTGAGATTGCGATGACTTCATAACTTTTATCGCATCACATTTCAAGCATTCAAAAGAACACTGCAAACTTACCATCAACCGATATTGCGAAACACGATCAAGATCCAAACCCACTCCTTAAATATATCACAAACAAATGTTTAGGTCAGCCACTCATTAAAAATGTCTTTTATATAGAAAAACCTGACAAGTAACTACGTTTTGAAACAATAAATGAGTGGCTTGCATCTCGCATCTCGAAGAAACACGAGAGAAGGTAAGAAAGCAAAAAGGAATAATGTGATACTGCGATCTGCAATATTGCTTCGCAAATCGTAAAATCGCCATTATCGTGGTTCAAAGGCTCACCACCCTAGAAGCTTTCTTCTCGAATTACGATGCAGAACTTTATGAGCATTAAAACTAAGGAATAACGAAGCATTAGTGGGCATTTAGTAAGAGCTAACTGCATTTATGTGTGAAAATCCATTTAACATGATATGATATCTTCTTACGTGCGTTCGAATAAAACTTCTTTTATCACCCTTACAAGTTATCCACCTTATTTCATTTCATGTTCATTATCATCTTTGTGTATCTGATAGTTTTTTTTTTTCGCTTTCAGGGAAAATCCACAGAGAAAATCGTTGAGAGGAATGGTGAAGAAAGGCAAGGAAGTTGTCTCTGAGAAGTTAGAAATGACTCCTCTATTTACAGATACTACATGCAACAGAAAGGGAGGAACCTCTACATGGGAGGCCATGTATAATATACTAGAGGAAGAGCAACCAAGGATTTTGGAAATGAAGGTTACAGTTGACCGACATGATTCCTCAGACACTTCCATGTTTAAGACAACATGCTCATTTTTGCATCGCATAGCTGCGCGCCCAAAGATAATCCCTTATACAGATATGGTTAAATGAGTTATTGATGAAGTTTACATCTCAGACAGAGAATTCAAGACAAGATGCCAAGAAGTTATGGGATCTTTTACACTAGACAACCTGCAACTTATGTACCACCTACCAAAGCCACAAGTCATCTACAACAGGCAGTTCGTCGAGAAGTTTTCCAAAGAGAACGAGGACCCAACAGACTGCACCCAAACCTAGTCAAATAAAGACAAAATCAATAAAGACAAGAACGGTATGTACACTACCACATCTATTTGTCCCCCTCATAGTTTTGTAGTGGCCATGCTATGTAGACTATTTGGGAAACCCGATAGTACTAAATTCTCCCCAGAATGGTTGTCATTAATAGATGCAGCCATTAATGCAACTATAATGAATTGGGCACAATTTTTGTCTGACAATTTAGCAAGAACAACAATGGTGTATAGAAGGAAATAAGTGTTGCTTTGATGGTTTACCCTCCATTTTTTATGAGCGCCTATGCAATGGATGCAATTTGTTTCAGTTCAAAATTTCCTCTCATGGGATGGAAGTGGACTATTCAAAATCCACTTCCCATTCACATATACCATAAAGACATGTGGGAATCTAACTTTCAACCACAATTTTTTCAAAATTTATCATGGGGTTACGCTCCCTATTCACAGACGGCTTTATAACCGAGATGCCCCCAGATTTTCCCAAGACATTGAAGTAGATATCCTCCCAGTAGCCAAATGGTTTGGGGAGGAGACATTTACGTATATCAGGGTATTTTCTCCCCTCATGTCCTCCCATACTATGTTCCAGAAAAATTTATGGCTAGAGATAGCCTATCAAACAGCTAGTGAGGGAGGGATGAGAAAAACATTAAAGGAAGCAAAAAAGGCCATTTGGCCTATATTCTCTTTGCAGTGTGGAGCATTTGCATTACACGACCTAGGGCATGCATTTAAATAAGCAGAGAATATGTTATCTCTACAATTACACAAGTTCACTGGAAGGCAATATGACCCGTTCGGCACTGTCATAGACTTTACCACCATGGTGAGAATAAAAGTATTCAGTAATGAGGAATATGCATTTGATGACATCTTTTTGCAGAAAAAACACATTCACAGAGGTGAAGCATATGGTACAATTACTTTTTGACCGTGAATATATTGAAACCTTTTACGAGTACAGAGAAAGGAGGCTAACAAAGGTCCCATTGGACAAATTATTGATTGAACCAATAAGGGAGCCTACTTCCAATGTAAGTATAGAAGGTGTCTACAAAGAGAATTCTAAAAAACTAATTCTGGAGTAGAATCCCAAGAGAAGTCATCACAAAATGGGAAAAGCAGAAGCAGAGATTCAGAAAAGGATACTACCCAATCTACAGAGAAGACAACTGAGAAAACTTCAACGAGAAAATAGGCTGAAATCCATGTCACCTCCACATAGCCAATAAAACCTCTGGTGATTGATTTAGAGGAAGAATGGGACAACTTTAATAAAAGTCTCAAAATAGAGGAACAAATGCCAGAGTTTCAAACTCCATAATAGAAAACAACTCAGGAAATTACAACATAAGAGACTGTAAATACTTAAGAGGTAGAACACATCCCTGTTACCTCCACCTCTGAAATTGTTTTGAGAAAAGAGGAGATTCCCCCTCTAGATGTGTTTTATAGCCCACAACACAATGTCGTTGTTAAAAGATAAAGGAAGAAAAGGAAATTGGATTCTACAGCTATTACTACCCCTGATAATGAGCCGATGGATGTTCTCTGGAAAGACTCACCCATCGACCCATCCACCAACCTTACTAGACTCTCTCAGTTTGCAGGTGCCTATGCTATAGCGACCGTCGACAAAGCAACATAGGTGCAAATGTTGCTTAAAGAAAAAGAAGATAAAGTTTTGTCGCTTGAACAATTACAACAAGCAAAATCTGACCAGTAGGCAGCGATACAATTAGCTAAGCTACGACAAGAGTTCGAGCAGATGAAAATAAAACATCAAACCAACTTAGTAGAGAAAGAAGTCCAAATACAAGGAATAACTGATCTACATAAAGATGATCCCAAAATTGATCAGTTTATTACTGAAGTGCTCGGCCTTAACTCCCAGCTGATGCACCAAAAAGAACTATTATGCCAGAAGATTTCGCAAATGGAATTATTATTGCGAAACAAGCGAAAAATTGATAAGTCAAGTCGTGGAAATGAGACTTGAATATGATGAAATCTTGAAAAAGGTCTTTGACTTCATCACCTAGCAGAATTCAGAAAATGGGAGAAAATCCGACTTGCTTAAATTAGAGGAGTCGCATAAAGAAATATTATTTGCAAACTGGGATTCACAACTTAAAGAAGCAGAAAAGGAAACAATAGACGCGATAGTAGCAACAAACAATGTCATCGAAAATATTAATGAAAATTTACATAGCACCAACCCTGTGGCAGAATCCATTCCAGGTTTTCTTCCTAATATAAAACATTGGAACTACAGTGGAGACAGGCAACAGAAGAAAAAGTAGAAGCAATTAGTCAAATGACCAAGTTAAAATGGGAAGCATATTGGCGACATTTGGTGAAACCTCACAGCCAGTGGATGACCCTGCGATGCCTAACCACTTCTACGGAGAAAATGGTGCCAACACTAACCGACGTCGTATTCCCTAGACAATTGAAAGATGAAATCGACCAACCAACACAGCTCAAGCCCATGGCATACATTTGCGATCTAAAGGATCAAATGCAGAACAATTAATCTCCATTCTCATTTCTATTTTGGTTTTATATTGCATAATTTGAGGAAGGTTGTTTAAACCTCCTAAACTATTTTTGTAATAATCTATTTTTAGTTTTATAGTTTAAGTATTTAAACCCCTCTCTTGCATTTAGAGAGGGGTCCAAAAATTTTATCGAAAACAATCTTCAAAACATGCACTTCTGTCCCTTTGAGGAATTTCTGGTGAAATTAATGGAACAAGATTTATTTTTATTTGATCTAGCATCTTCTACTGAAATTGCACTTTTGTACTCTTATATGGTGTTGAATGGACTGAAAGTAGATCAATATTATTGAAGCACATGAGTAGGAGGTATTATAAATGGTACTTTTATCTCGTAATTATTTTTACTTATGTATCAAGAAATCATTTCTCTTCAAGTTGTTTATGTATGAAATTTTGAATCTTGGTTGCCATTATTGCACTTTTGTATGATGATGATCTATATTTTATGATGAATACATGAATAATTTCTTATGCGATATATCTTTCACAATCATTTCGGCTAAGTTTTTATACGAAACAATTATTGTTAAAACGAATTCATTTCTCATTGCAATTGAATGATCTTTATTATCAATTGCTTTTAGACATTATTGTAGATCACATACATCAATTTATTCCCGGGTATAATTATAATTAGATAGTGTTTACATTAGGATACAATGCATGTGATTATTATTTAGATTAGGTTAATTCTAGCTTAAACATTACTCCAAAATATCACATATCACCCCATCAACACAATCATAAAATAGATTGGGAAATTGGTCCCATTATCCCGAGTCAGAGCCACTACTCCAAACGTAAAAGGAGCTGCCAACCAAGGTCCAGACCGGGTGGTTTTCCCCCATGTTGAAGCAACGATTTTCGAGGCTTCAACATAAGGATATGTCAAAAAGTAAAAGGTAACAATGTTGATTGATTTTGGTAGTAACCATAACTTCCTCAAACACAGATTAGAAAAAAAATCATTTTCTTTATGTTTCCAACATCAAATTTTCAAGTAATGATTCTAGATGGAGGTACCATAAATTGTTCATGGAAGTGCCCCAATATTAATCTCAATATGAGGGAGTATTTATTGGACAATCCCAAGATTATAATCCAAATGGGTGGTTTTTATGTTATGTTAGTAGTCCAATGGTTAGAGTCATTACGAACAATAGCCCTTAATTTTCAAGATATTTTCATAATATTTTCTTTGAAAGGCAAAGAAATTGAGCTAAGAGGTATCCAAGGGAAACCCTCTAAAATGATAAGCTCTAATAACATGATAAAATTTCTCAAAAAGGGATCCTATGTTGTAATTGCACAATTATTCTCACTAGTTGTTGAAACATCTATATATTTCTCAAGTTGATCTCCAAAAAGTTATAAAGAATCATTCCATGGTATTTTAAGAGATGCCTAAGGGTCTTCCACCTATTCAAGATCATGATCATGCCATTCATTTGCAACCAGGAAGTGTATCACCTAATATTAGGCCTTACAAGTACCCATATGCACGAAAGAGTAAGATTCAACATGTGATTCAACAAATGTTAGAGGTTGACATCATTCAAGCTAGCCAAAGTGCTTTCTCCTCGTTGGTGGTGATGGTTACAAAAAAGGATGGTTCATCACATATTTGTCCAGATTATAAACATTTCAACAAAATGACCATCAAAGATAAGTTTCTTCTTCTGGTCATTGATGAATGATTAGATAAATTGCAAGGAGAATTTGTTTTTTGCAAAGTTGGATCTCCACTTGGGGTATCATCAAATCATAATGAGGTAAGAAGACATTCCCAATATAACCTTTAGAACACATGATGGTCATTATGAGTTTTTGGTTATGACATTTGGCCTTGATAATGTACCTTTAACATTTCAAAGTTTGATGAATTTTATTTTCAAACCCTTCCTTAGAAAATTTTTGTTATTATTTTTTGATGGTATATCAATCTATAGAAAATATTGGGAAGAGAGTGTATAACATGTTTTCGAGGTTTTAAAATTATTGGAAGAGCAACAACTATATGAAAAGCCTTCAAAATGTTCCTTTGGGTTTCACGAGGTGGAATAATTGGGTCATATTGTTGTTGAATTTCCACGAACTTGGGTCTAGGTTAGAGTCTTAAATTCACTAACGCTACCAAACCAAGAATCTCAACCATAAACTATTTTGAATGGTGGAAATATAAAGCAGTAAATCACATACGCACAAATATACATAGTTTTTAACAAAATTGTGCAATATGTACCATCCCAATCTTCGTTATATTAAACCAAATATGAATAGTACAACAGTCTATGGTATACAAGATATAATGACAAACTTCATTGCACAGCTTTGATGTCGTATCTTGCCATGTCGGTCCTTTGCTCCTGTACTGCTCACTAGTAGTGCCTTAGTCCATCAAGGCCACTACACATCGAGACTCCAAGAGGGATGCCTCCTAACATTGTTGCAAGTCATTTTTGTTGCATGTACACAGGCTCATCAAACTGCTCTCTAGGCTATCCAATTCTCGAGCTTCAATCTGCCAATCTAGTAGTCACTTTCGTCCATCAAAGTGTTTCTCTTTAGGCTACAAAATTCACCCAATCACGCACCAACAATGTCCCTTGTCTGCTACTCTAGGGATACTTTGGGTAGCCAACACCTTGCCCTCCAATTAGGTCTATGGAACCCAATCACATTACTGCAAGATCTGCTCCGATGAAGACATGCGATCACCCAATCTCGTCTTCAAATTAGCTCCCATAGGTTTCTTAAACTTCTGTCCACACATGGACAACCTTCCACCTAACACAAACTCAACATAGATGCAACATGCATCTTCTTCTTAACTGATATATATCTGCTACAATTTAAGGTCTGGTTAGGGCAAGATGACAGTCATCTCCATCCCACTCAAACCTGCCCAAACTTCCTTGAAATTTCTACAACCTTACCTTTTCATCTTGATGAGCTAAAATTCTCCCTAAAACAGAGTATCGACCTCTTCTTACAACTGCCCAAACTGACCTGCGACTATCTAAAGATTTCAGGACCCTGCGGGTCCCTAAAGAAGAGGTAAATAAACTCTTAAGTGACCTTAAAACAACCTAGAATTCTTCTATGACCCGTGGCTTCCTCTCTCCTCAACTCAGACCTATGTAGAGGATGAAACTAACTCAAAATAATCTTATCATTCCTCATGCCTTGTCCTCAATGAACTACAATTGCTTTAGAAGTGTATCTCAATGATTTTTGTTCACTTGTGAGTGCCTAAATGACTCCAATACACCTCATATTTATACACAAAATGAGGGCTCCACGAATTCATGAAGAGACCCATCTATTGGACAAATTTTACATCAAGCCTACATGACTTGAAAGCCAATAATTACTATTCAACTTCAGATATTCATAACTTCGTTTCTAGAGCTTTGATTCAAGTGATCTTTGGAGCATTGGAATAGGCTCGCCAACCTATATCACCTAAAATTTTCTCGAGCTCAAATTCATCATAGTTTTGACCCAAATGAAGATGGCTGCAAAACCACACACTTGGGTTCCAAGCCCACAAGCTACCCTTGTGGGGCTTTTCCCTCCAAACCCTAAACCTAAGGGCTTGGAGTACCTCCCAAGATACACAAATCAACAATTGTATCTCACAAAGGTGTCAAAGTGAACTCTAACAAAATTAAAACTATGATTGAATGGCTAATTTCGAAAAACTTGAAGAACCTTTAAAGATTAATATGATTAATAGGATATTACCACAAGTTTGTCAAGAATTATGGTTAAATGATAGCACCTCCAACAACATTATTAAAGACAAAGGCATTTTCTTGGACTCAAGAAGCAATTAAATCTTTTGAAAAACTTAAGGATCTTATGTGTGTGACTCCTACCTTGGCCACACCTGACTTCGGAAAAACCTTATTGTGAAGTGTGATTCCTTAGGCCATGACATTGGTGCAATTTTAATGCAAGAAGGAATGACCCTTTCCTTTGAAAGAAACCAACTTAAAGGAAAGAACTTAATTAAAACCATTTATGAAAAAGAAATGTTGGCCATATTACATGTAGGTAAAAAATGATGTCCTTACCTAATAGGAAGGCACTTCAAAGTAAAAATAAATCATGGTAATTTAAAGTGAGTGACAAAAATGGATTCCAAAGATGCAAGGTTATGACTTTGAAATTATCAATAAAAAGGGAAAACATAATATGGTTGTAGATGCACATTAAAGGAAAGAAGAAAAAACATGAATGGTTTATTCTTTATTCTTCTCGTTTCACAATTTGATTTGGTGGAAGAAGTAAGGATGATGGATGCAAGATTAGAATCCATGCAAGATCATTTAATAACTAAAAGAGAATCCAAGTGGATTAGATATGTTTGTGTGGAAGAATATTCATATGGTATCAATATCACCTATACTTATGTAAGAATTCCAAACTCAAACCAAAGATCCTTTTGGAACTACATACTACAGAAGAACATCCAAGGTTATTGAAAACCTACCATAGAATCTATAATGATTTTTTTGAGAATGTGTTAAAACTAATATTCAAAATTTTATAGTTGAATGCGTGGTTTGCTAATAGAATAAGGGAGAGACAATCAATACCCCAAGTTTTCCTACAACCATTAGCTATACCATCATTTGGAAAAGATTTCAATGGATTTTATTATACGTATATCAAAATATCAAGGAAAGAACACCATCATGGTAGTAGTGGATCAACTAAAAAACTATGCCCATTTTCTCTCTCTTTATCATCATTTTAAATCAAGTAAAGTAGCCACAACATTCATGGAAACAATTCAAAAGCTACATCGAATCCTTGATATTATTATAAGTGATAGAGATCCAATTATCACTAAAAAATTTTGAACTAAATTATTTACTTGTTTAGGTACTCAATTGTATCACAACTTATCTAATCATCCTCATACATATGGAAAAACTAATATTGCGAATAAATGTCTAGGGGGTGATCTTAGTTGCTTTGTGTCTTATAAACAAACGGAGTGGGTAAAGTAGTTTCCCTTGTTAGAATGGTTTAACAACACATCCTTCAATACTTCATCAAAAGTATCTCCATCTAAGCCACTTTGGATTTCATCCTCCGTGCATCACATCACCTTAGAAAGGTGTTGATGATGTTGGAAATGCATCAACCAAGGGGGTCTCCCTGGTATGCAGTCCCAATTATATCTCACACCATTTGAAGTAGGAGCCCCAATAGGGAATACAACTGGTTCCCGATACTCTTAGGAATCTTCCATGGCTGCAATTATCAACATAAGAGATTATACAAATAGTCCTTGAAACAAGCAAGTAAGTTGACATTGTGAGGCATACAATTGCAATGTATATAAGGTTCTTTCACGACTAGGAAATAAAGAGCGAGCCTCTAGAAGAAAAGTAATAGTACTATCCTAAAAGAGACACACAAGAGCATAAGAGGATCATTAGTTAACCTACAAAGTAGTTCACAAGACAACAATGATCATAAAAGCAAGTAACAACACACATTCAACAAGATACATACCAAAGCCAATGAAATAGTTCATTTTCATTAGTATGTGTTAACATAAAAATACACCATAAAAATGAAGGAATAGTCTCATAATCATTCATGACATATGCATGAAAGTGCTTTGGCTTTGAGAGCTTCATATATTAAGTGAAAGTGCCAAGATATATAATTACAATGCTACCATAGTAGCCCCAATAGTGGAACATTAAGTCACCATTTGCTCCTCCAAAGAAATATTTTCTCTCCACTGCCAAGCTAAAGAAGCCAAGATGGGAATTTTAAGTCCCAAAAGTCCATTTTCTTGAGTTATGAGGGTGTATTTATAACTAATGAGGTGAATATATACATCCCATGTGACTCTACACCTCCCTCGTGACTCTTGAACTTCTACTATGACTTTTCGAATTCCTACATTATCTTTGAGCTTCTTCATGACTTTAGATCTTTTTAGTGACTCTTCATATTCCATGTGGGATCCTTGGTCTTCCACACATTTTACATTTTCTCATTCTGGAAAATACAATAATTACATTCCACAAATGATGTGGCAAGATACATTGACACATATGAATTTTTTATGACACTTGGAAAAGCTATAACTTGGCTTTGATGACATGGAACTTCATTGTGATGTGTTCAAGCCTTTCCCCTTTCCACTATGAATTTTACTTCTTGATTATTAATCCTGGTCAAAGAGTAAGTAAAGAGAGTAAGGCTTAAACCAACTCATGTAATCAAGGAAGGAAGGCTTTACCGGGCTTTTACCGAAATCAATACTCTAGCCATAAGGAAAGCATAGTAGGATATCTTTCTGGGCCGATCGATCCAGAGACAAGATCGACTTTCTTCTATTCTTTGCATTGTGCTCTTCCTTCCAACATCATCCTGTCAGTACCTATAGATGAAATTCACTTATGACAAGATGACATCAGTCTAGAAATATCCTAGTCTAACTTCTTCACGATAAATGAAATTCACTTATGACAAGATGACATCAGTCTAGAAATATCCTAGTCTAACTTCTTCATGCAATTAACTAATTGAGACAGTGACTGAGTGTGGGATTAAGGAGGAGGCACAAGGATTGCGCAATGCATAGTTCTAGAAGGTAGTGACGAAGGTGTAGTCACTGTGACTGCACAAGGTGCAACAAATAAGGGATAGGGAAGTTAAACTGTGTAGTTAAGGGAATCAATTAGGAAAGGAAGAAGGATTTCTCATTGTGACTGTGCAATGTGTAGTTTTGGAAGGCAAGAGATAGATGACTGCACAGTTGAGAAACTCAATGAGATAGTGAGAAAGGCTTGGTCAATGTGATTGCACAATGTGCGGTTTAGGGAAGACTAAGCTAGATGACTGTGAAATTGCATGATTTAGGGAGACTGTGAGGCCTGACTGTTGACTGATATTGTGCAATGAAAGACTCACTGGGAGAGAGAATTACTTATATTTGAGGGACAAGAGGCAGGGACTATGTAATGTGACTGCTTAATGCATAATTCTTAGAGACAATAACTACGTAGTTACAATTCTAGGAGGAAAGGGTTATTCACTGTGAGATAAGACTGCTCAATGCGTAGTTCCAAGGGGCATATATATTGGCCGAAGATTGAGCAAGTTGCAAATATAGTGAAGGATCCAAAAATGGCTGTGTGTGGGAATAGTGAGACAAGAGAGAACAAAAAAGCCTTGAAATGATGATCTCACACCCTAATAACATCAACACATGCAAGAAAACTCAAAATCTACATGCATACCTTGAAGTGACAACAAAGCGACACTTATTTCTAAGTTCAATAGTTGAAACGTCACTTTGCAACACTTTTAATCCAAGTTATGACAGGAGTGTAGATTGTGCTCATAAAGTGCGTTGAGATGTCGTAGAGTATCTAACACATATACTTTTGATATATATGATCAACTAATGTAAATCTGTGTGCTAGAGTTGCCTCTAGTGATGCGCTAATGTGCGACACATGCAGGAGTGTAATCAATTAAAAGTTGCACTTGCAACTTTAGGGAAAAGTGAAAATGACACTTGCAAAATACAAACAAATTTAACATGACACATGCTATAGTGAAGAGAACACAGAAAAAGGCACTTTTGAAAGTGAAAGCAAGCAAAAATGATAATCAAGAAAACTCACTTGGGTAATGATACAATCGCAACTAACAGTGAGAGAACTATCAACTTCGGATTTCGCACTGACTGTCCACAAGTACTGGGCACTCTTTGTCTCCAGGAACTGCATGTTAGGAAAAAATATTGGGGGGGGGTGAATAAATAATTTTTATTCACTTAATATTCAATTTAAAATTCAGAATTTTTTATGTTAACCATTATTCAAACAACTCATGTGTGTACATGACTTCAGTGAATGCAAGCCACGTATATGAAAATATTATTTTTTCACAATTTCCATTAGTTATTAACTTAATAATTGCATCATTATTTATTTAGCCATTCATTATATAGAGCAGTAAAGAGAAAATTAATCATAACACACATCAATACATATGGACACCAATATTTTAAGTGGAAACCTAATGTGGGAGAAAACCATCGTTGTTTTCGTCGTTTTTTCTTCTCCTTTTATTATAAAGATAATTTCATCTCAATCTTGTAATGATATGGACTCTTTCTTACATGTAGGTTCCTACTTGCAGGAGGCTCCAAGATCAAATCTTTCTATAGCACCAATTGGAAGGGAGCTACAACCCCCTGTCCTCCTTGACTGAATCCTACCGGAAGGGAGCTCCTACCCCCTCACTCAAGGCTACAACCTTCAACACCTCATGGACTTCATTTCATAATATTTCATACTAGATCCACCTATCAATTAGTCATCAAAACATGTAGGCCACCTTTCATCAAATTTTCACAATGGACCTACACCAACAATACATCCAAATCAATATATCAAATTGAATATTGAATCAGAAAATATGAATATAATTATTGAATCACCACTGAATACCAATCACTAATATATTGTATCACTGAAGCAACTAAATCACTAAGTACAAAACCAACACTGAATCATTGGAACCAGATCATACCAATATCAATATGCCAGCCCACAACCAACCAATACTATCAAACACTATACATCCTCAACAACAAATAATACATAACTGATTAATTGTAAGCAACATTACAAACCCATATTAAATTCAACTTAGAATATATATGTGAATGTTCTGAAGCAACCCCACAAATATACTCGCTTCCTTTACATAAACCTGCATACAAATCTTAAATCACTAAATATTGAACCACTAACTAAAAGAACCATTGTATCAACCATTGAATTACTAAGTCATAACAACAACTAATCACAAATATACCAATACTGAATTACTAAATACCTAATCACTATTTTGCATGCATCATCATCACTGATCAATATACCAAGCCACAAAAAATCAATTCAAACAAGACTGTCAAATATCATCCATCCTGATCAATACATCATTGACAAGCAACGACGAATAATGCAAAATTCATCAACTGTCATCACTAAGGAACAATTTCAAACCCTAGAACATATGCACGACTTCCATTAAATAAATATGTGTATATACATGCGTCCCATGTGTAAAACACTCATTTATTTTAAAATATTGAATACCATATCATTTCTAGCATATCATTATGACGAACCAAGACAATTCTCAATACTTACATCAATTGGCATCCAAACATCAATAAACAACCTAGATCAAGCAACAATATACAACGAATTAACTCAATATGTATACACGACTATACTGAAACAAATTTTCATATGTACGTGACATTACTGAAGCAAAATTTCATTTAAATCTTCAATTACTGCTGCAAACTCAAGATACCTTCTGCATACTTTATTGTCAAGATCACATATCACTACAAACACATTCAAATCATACTAGCACTACAAGCACAGATCTTTCATTGTTAGCTACTCAAAGGCAAACATATCAAGCAAGTATATCCATTAGTAGTCAATGCACTTTCATATCTCTTAGATCTGCGCCTTCTCCTTGCTCCCTGGCACACATGTTTCAGATCAGATCCACATGAATAATCCATTACATTTCACACACAACACCTTGATCTCCTTATTCTTATATAGGTTTTTCCTTTGTTGATACCACATGAAAATCCTTTGGTAAGGTTGATGGTATTCGTTTGACTAGATCAAATAGATGTTGTTGTCACAATACGATGGGTGATTACTATGGTAATAGCTCCTAGTTTCCTATTTTCCATGGTTCGGAATATCTACACGACTTTTGTTCATATGAACTGTGTATGTACATGACTATTATTCTTAGGGTCCGCGCATACTTTTCAATCTCCTCAATTTCCATGTATGTTAGGTCCCTATAATACTAGTGTATTCTCCTATTATTATTTTCATTTTATCCCTTATTGTTATTGTTTTGCCCATGTTGTCCCCATATTGTTATTATTGTGCACCATAGAAACCCACTATTGTTATTGTTGTGCCCTTGCATTATTATTGTTATGTGTGTTTTGACTATATTGTGACCCCTTAGACTCTTATATATAGAAAGGAGGTCTTGTCATTTGTATCATCCAATAATTGTTCATTTGTGTAATGTAAAGGAGGTTTCCCCTTCGAAGAGGCTTATTTTGAAGTCATTTCTCTATCTTTTATTATATTTTGTGAGTAGGTTGCATAACAATTGGTATCAGAGATTTGATTCTAAGTTTTTGTTGCTTCAAACATGTCATCATGGAGTTTTCACTATAACATTTTTTCTACGATGTTTCAAAAGATAAAATTAAAACCCATTTTAGAAGAAATCTTGATGAACCTCAAGTACGAATTTCAAATATTGTTTCGCTACATTTTCGGAGATATGATCCAAGGAAGTTAGGGGTTTTGCAGGTTTCCGAATTATATCTCAAACATGTGACCTAGGAAAATAGTCATAACTTCATCTTTGAGCATCAGATTCAAATTTCATAAAAAGGTACAGAAAGTGGACGAACTGTAGTTTTCTTTATATCGGTTTCAATTCTAAAGGTTGAAACAATGACACGTGGCACTTCATACAAGTTCGCTCTATTGAACTAGTCTATAATCAAGTCATCGTGGGAGATTTGAAATAACTCTTTCCTGGAGAATTCAATCTTGATAAGACTTGCAGGGTTGGAATGAGGACTCATAGGGCTATCACAAGACGAAATTTCAGACCTTGGATATCTACAATTATAGAGATGCAATAGATTCAATATTGGGCTCCTACAAAGCCAGAAAAGGTGCGTAGTCTTTTTAAAATTTTGCATAAGTTTAGTTTGAAAAATTAGTTTTAAGGAATTCAAAGGACATAGTGAAGCATAATTATGATTAATTGATGCCCCGAAGAAAGAAATGTAAGCACCTAGTAAGCAACCTGAAAGCTCTAGCATGACTCATGAAGAAGAGGAGGAAATGCAACATGATATATCAAAATTAAGAGACGAAGTGCAAAAATTTCACTCTCACAAAAAGTAACAGAAGATAAGATGGATGGTTTAAATAAAGGTGTGGAAGCTAAGATGGATGGTTTAAAGAGAGGAATGAAAACCAAGATGGATGACGTGGAAGCTAATATGAATGGCATGGAATCTAAGATGGATCGGGTGGAAGCTAATATGGATGGCATGGAAGCTAAGATGAATGGTATAGAAGCAAAAATTAAAGGCAACATGGAAGATTTGAAGATATATTTGTCAAATTTGCTAAAAGAAATGCTTACTAATGGCGAAAGAGTAGTAAAGGAAACTCACAATGAGAACAAATAAATGTTAATCATGATTTCATAGAGTCTAATGTTGGATTGAAGACCCACCATGTTCCAAAGATCGATACGAGGAAGTTTGATAGCAAGGATCCCGTAACATGGATACTATAGATGGAGCAATATTTCGATCTCAATAATGTGAAAAACACACAAAATGTACACATTGCAACTTTATATTTGGAACATGTTGAAAGTGTTGGATCCGCCAACATTAGGGGATCACCCCGGTATGAAGTCCCAACTAGACCTCACATCATTTGGTGTGAGAGCCCCATCCTGTATGATGGCTCGGTTGCCATTATATTAAGGATTTTCCTCAACTCTTTCTTGTCAGCACATGAGAGTGGTGTTATTTTTATTCGAGAAGTGAGGTTCGCGTGCCTAGTGAATGTAAGTGTCACTTGTGTCAATGGTTCTTTCACTATCGAAAGAGAGGGTGAGAGTGAGTTCCAGGTTGATTAGGAGTAGTCCCAACACTGCTAGGAACACACAACACAACATGACATACACAACTTCTAGTGGATTAGTCCACATGGATGCAACAGTAACAACACATAAGCGAAGATAACACGTACAACACTCAACGGATTAGTCCACAGGAGTGCAACGGTAGTTTATAACAAGTTCCATGTGAAAGGTTTGTCTGATATTCCGGAGAGTAGTATACACGGGCGAGACAACGTTAACAACATATAGAAGACATTCCCATTAATAGATTATGCATTACAACAAGTGAAATAGTTCAAATGTAGAACACAGGTTAAAGCAACATGCATCACAAGTGTTAAATATTAGTCTTACAACAGTTACTATACATGTGTGAAAATGTGTTGGCTTGGTATCTGGCTTCTGAATTAAGCGAAAGTTCCAACACACATCATTACACCATACATCGCTAACCCCATGTGAGAGGCGTTGGAGCCACTACTTACTCCTCAAAGGAAAGATTACATACTCTCTTGGCTATGTGGGAGGAGTTTAGGTGAAAATTCCTTTGCATGTATGAATGAGGGGGTATTTATAGCCAAGGGTGAAAATAGACCCTTGTGGTTGTTAGACTACCCTCATGGTTGCTTACTTCCATGAATTTTTGAGTTTACATGACTCTTTGTACAACAACTGGGTCTCTTCAACTTCCATGTTAAATTACATTGATTGACAACATAGCCCATAGTGGAGATGTGGGTGACATGACTCGACATGATAGTGTTGGTACATTCGTGTTGCTGTTGGAGTGCATGTCGAGCTACAATGCTGCTGGGTGATGGATATCTTCATGGTGTATCACAACTTCAACTCCGCATGACAAAGTGTGTGGAGTCTTTGATGGTCTTTGGTTCGCTTGATGGTTCTTAGGCATGTTGTTCCTTGCTTACATGTTGGAAGGCTTGATAGGCTCATCTGTTCGTGAAAGGTGCATGTTAGTCCATTCGTCTGTTTGTGAGCACATCTTCCATGTTTGTTCGTCCATCCATCCGTGAACATATATTTTCATGATCATTCGTTCATGAGCACATCCCTTTGCATGCATCGTTCATTCATCCATTGGTGAACCTATCCTTTTGCATGTGATCCCTTTGTTCATCTTATTCGTCGTCTTTCCATGTTTTTGCTGTACCTATACCTGCAGTCACCCATGATGAGACGACATCAAATCAAAAACCTCCTAGTCTACCTTGACACATGATCATTTCGGCTGCAGGTGACCAGGAGTGACAGCAAGGTTGTGAAGCGGGATGATGGCTCCGGGCATTGCTGATGAAAACTGCTCAAGAGTCACTGAGTGATGAAGATGGGAAATCCAAGTCGATAGTGACTGCCTGCGAGGTCTGGCTCGGCTGGAAGGCAAAATTGAGCAAATTTTGGGAGAGACAGTCGGGGCTACTGGAAGGCAAGGTAGGCAGGATCTGTGCAGTTTCCGAAACAAGTGGGCAATAGGGGCTAGAAGGCCAAATTTACACAATTTTTTGGAGGAACATGCTAGGCTACAAGGAGGGTCAACAGACAGAGATTGCACAAATTTTGGGAGGAACTACTCGGGAGCCTAGCAGGTAAAACTGCACAATTCTTAGAGGGAATTGGCAGTTGGATTCTGGGGTCATTGGCAACCAAAACTGCGCAATTCCTAGAGGGAATTGGCAGTTGGTTGCTAGGTCATTGGCAGCAGAAACTACATAATTCCTAAAGGGAACTAACAGTTTGCTGTTAGGAGCTGTTGGCAGAGGAAACTACACTAGGGCTGGGAGGTTGGCCCGCTGATCATCTCTGTGCAATTTCAGAGATGAGTGGACTATTGGGCAACATAAGGCCTACTCATGGAAATTTCACAATTTCTTAGATGAGCAGTCGGTCGACTACTGAGATGACTGACTGGGAAAACTTCGCAATTTTCTGAGGGAGACAGGGATGGGCACTTGGTGTCTGTCCGGCCTGTCTACGCAATTTATTCAGTCAACTGAGCAAGTAAGGTCAGTGGCCTCTGTGCAATTTTTGAGGGGAGTTAGTCCCGGGGTGATTGCCGGGTCCGACTGTCCGGGTGGTCAGCATGAAAGTGGATTGACTTGCTTGCAGGCATCGCAACTTGAAAAGACTTGCTTGATGCTTCTACGTTGTTCTAGTTGACAGTCAATTGACTCGATGGCGGGGTGATGGTCCAACTGTCAGAGGGGAGTCTGGTCGTAATAACTTCAACAGAAATGAATAAGTGTGTGAACGATTGAAAGATGCATAGGTGAGCATGAAAACACACACTCTTATGACTCATCGACAAAACGACTCAAACCATCCAGGCACACATGTTCAACATGACTGACTGACGGTGCAAGCGACAAGTGCGACACTCGTGATTGATCATTCATTGATTGAGATGATTCTTGCGCGACATTGAATATGCCTCCATGTGTGAGTGTGACAAATGCTTTCATAGCAAACACAATAAGCACATAAGAAGCGAAAAATTTGAGAATAACCAAAACATGTTCACAAGCATGACTTAAACACCAACATGCAGAAACTTGAATGAAATGAACAAGCAAGGTGGATGCAAGGAGTCACATGAGCTCATGGAGTGAACTCGAGTGTGTGCAGTCATCAAGTGAAACTCTCAAGGGAGGCTCTGAAGTTGGGTGCAGGCCAAAATTTTGGAGGGTGGTTGTAGCCACTACAACAAAACCCAATCAGTTTGTATGGTATCGATGGCTTTGCTTGGGTAAACAAATTGTCACTTGGTAAATTTTTACAAAAGAAATGATAGCACACTATGAGGATACAAAAAGAAACACCTTTTTTAGCCAATTGATAAATCTCAAACAAAAAGGTTCAATGGTGGAGCACATTGAGGACTTCCAAAAATTGAATATAAGGGTAAAATATATTCCATAGGAGCATAGGATTGATGTGTTCATAGGGACATTAAAGGATAACATCCAACATGAGGTTTGCCTTTGGGAACTTGATTCATTGGAGAATGAATTCAGGCTAGCAAGAAAAATTGAAAGCAAAATTATGGCAACAAGGAAGCCTAATCACAACTATAAAGATGGAAGCATCGTTGCCCCTAGCCTTCCACAACCTACAAGGTTGACACCACAACAATTGGAAGGAAAAAGAGTAAAAGGGTTTTTTTACAGTGATAGTAAATACACTAAAGGTCATAAGTGTGTTGAGAAGAAATTATTTTACATAGATTTGTGAAGAGGAAGAAGAAAATGAACAAGAAACATCAAAAGAAGAGAATACACACCAGGAACAAAGCGTAGAGAAACAAGAAACGAATCCATCCATATCTTGTAATGCATTGGTCGGAATAACCACTCCTCAAACTATCAAGATAGCAGGACATATCAAGAAGAAAAAAGGTAATAATGTTGATTGATTCTGGAAGTACCCATAATTTTATTCATTGTAAGATAGCAAAGGAATTGAATTTCTTCCTATATCTAGCACTAGAGTGTTAAGTGATGGTTCCAAATGGAAGAACCATAAATTGCTATGGAAAGTGCCTTAGTATCAAGCTATCCATGGGATAATATGTGTTGAATAGTCCAATGCTTTCCATTCTAATGGGTGGTGCTGATGTTGTACTAAGAGTCCAATGGCTACAATCTTTGGGTATGATAGATGTTAATACTCAAGAATTTTATTTATTTATTATTATTATTATTATTTTTTTGAAAGGAAGTTGAATTAAGGGGTGTCACAGGGAAACCGAGAAAGATAATTAGCTCTAATGACATGAAAAAGCTTCTAAATAAAGAACAACATGGTGTAATTGCACAATTATGTTCGCTAGAGGTTCCCACGCCGAAATCATCTATTTATCCAGATCTCCAAAAAGACTTGGACAATCATTCAAAGGTATTTAAGACTCCCAAAGGCCTCCCACCTATTCCTGATCATGATCATGCTATTCATTTGATTCCAGGAAGTGTTCTTCCAAACATCAGGCCTTACAGATATCCCCATGCCAAAAAAAGTGAAACTAAATGTATGGTTACAAAAATGTTAATGGTTGGTATAATTCAACCTAGTCAAAGTTCAATCTCTGCTCTAGTAGTATTGCTGCAAAAAAAGGATGGAACATGGCACATGTGGCCATATTATAGGGAGCTCAACAAGCTCACTATTAAAGATAAATTTCTCATTTCTGCCATTAATGAATTATTAGATGAATTGCATGGAGAAATTTACTTCACCAAGTTGGACCTTCGTTCAGGATATCATCAAATCAGAATGAAGACTGAAGACATTCCGAAAAAAACATTTAGAACTCGTGAGGGTCATTATGAATTTTTGGTCATGCCTTTTGGCTTTACCAATTCACCTTCTACATTTCAAGATTTGATGAATTTCATTTTCAAATCCTTCCTTACAAAATTTGTGATAGTAATTTTTGATGATATACTAATCTACATCAAGTCTTGGAAGGATCATGTTCAACATGTTGGTAGATTGCTCAAACTATCGGAGGAGAAACAATTATATGCAAAAACCTCCAAATGTTTCTTTGGAGTACAAGAGGTGGAATATTTGGGTCATATTGTATCTCATGAAGGTGTTAAGGTAGACCCTAGAAAATTAAAGCCATTAAGTAATGGAAAATCCCCACATCCATAAAGCATCTACGAGGATTTCTCGAGTTGACAGGGTATTATCGCAAGTTTGTTAAGAATTATGGGAGAATAGCAACACCTCTAACAACATTACTGAAGAAAGATGCATTTTCTTGGACTCCAGAAGCAACGAAAGCCTTTGAATATCTTAAAGAGGCAATGTGCCAAGCACCGGTCTTAGCTACGCCAGACTTCACAAAAACCTTTACTGTGGAATGTGATGCCTCAAGAAATGGAATTGGTGTTGTTTTAACGCAAGAAGAAAGACCCATTGATTTCAAAAGTCATCCAATCAAGGAAAGTATTTACACAAAGCTATTTATGAGAAGGAAATGTTGGCAATACTAGATGCACTTAAGAAATGGCGACCTTACCTAATGGGAAGACACTTCAAGGTAAAAACATATCATGATAGTATTAAATACTTTTTACAACAACTATTATCTTCAGAAGAATAACAAAAATGGGTCAGAAAGATGTTGGGTTATGAATTTGAAATCATCTACAAAAAAGGGAACAAAAATGTTGTTGCAGATGCACTCTCAAGAAAGGATGAGGATGTGGAAGCATTGCTTTGTGCCATTTCTATTATCCAACCAAATTGGATAAACGAAGCAAGGGATGAATGGAAGAATGATGAAGAAGTGTGGGCACTCATTCAAAAGTTACAATAAGACCCTAGTACATCTGATACATTTAGCTGGAAAAATGATTCGTTATGGTATGAAAATCACTCATTCCTCTGTAATAATTCCCAACTCAACAAAATATTCTTATGGAATTGCACACCACTCCCTTAGGAGGGCATTCAAGATTTTTAAAAGCTTACCACAGGGTTAAGAAAGATTTTTTTTGGGATGGCCTTAAATCTGACATTCAAACGTTTGTGGTGGAATGTTTGGTTTGCCAACAAAATAAAGTTGAAACAATTAAGACCCCAGGGCTATTACAACCTTTATCCATTCCAAGTAAACATTGGGGGGAGGTTTTAATGGATTTTATCACGGGTTTACCCAAGTCTAAAGGAAAGAGTGTCATCATAGTGGTAGTTTATAGACTTACCAAGTATGCACACTTTTGTGCATTATCTAATCCCTTTAAAGTAAGTACAATTTCTATGAATTTATGGAAACAATTCAAAAGATTCATGGAAACCCAAAGATTATTGTAAGCGACAGAGATCCCATTTTCAATGGAAATTTTTGGACATAATTATTTTCTTGCATGGGTACTTAGTTAGCTCATAGCTCATCTTATTATCCTCAATCTGATGGGCAAATTGAGATAGTGAACAAATGTTTGGAAGTATATCTTCATTGCTTTGTATCTGATAAACAAACACAATGGGTCAAATGGTTGCCTCTGGCTAAATGGTGGTATAACACTTCTTGCCATACTGCAGCAAAAATGACCCCATTTATGGAACCTTATGGATATCATCCATTGTCCATCACATCATATTTAAGAGAAAATTCTAAGGTTCAAGTAGTGGAATATCACACCAAGCATCAACAATAAGTTACCCAACTCTTAAAGGATAATCTCACTTTGACACATAATAGAATGAAACAACAGGTAGATCAACATTGCAACGAAAGAAGTTTTGATGTAGATGACTGGGTATTTCTACGACTACAACCATATAAACAAATGTCCCTCAAGCAAGCTAAGAAGGATAATAAATTATCACCAAAGTATTATGGTATGCATGATGTAGCCAAACTACAACTTTTCAAAATTCCCTCGTTGACCTATGATTTATGACTCATGTATCCTTCTTTCATGAAGTGAAACTACACCCTTTACATAAACTCAGACTTAAATTTAATTAAATCCCTGTTTAAATTGACTTAACAAACCCTAATCACTTTATCGGAACTCAAAACAATTAAGAAAACTCGTTCAAAACTTCAATATCATTCTTCTGCTATAATAGGAGAATTCCTTTCATTCATTGAAATATGGCAGATCCCAAAATTTTACATGGAACCCAAAAGATAAAACCACAACTCATAACCCTACCGAATCCGATTCTTGAATTAATTTGTGTGCACCTTGCTCACGTAGTCACCATAGGATCACGTCCTTCACAATGAATGGTTACGATCAACCGGACTTCAACGAGATTAAACCATAGTTGATAACATATCGGGTCCAAAAATTATTTTAAACTCCGTTCATTTTTCCACGCAATATCCATCAGATATCGCTCCTTTAATCGGACGGCCCAGATCAACTGCACTACTAACCCAGTTTAATAAAATATCACGTTCGTTCCTAGGTTAAACCTCGACGCATATTTGGATGCAATTATCGTAGATCTAACGATCTATTGATTAGATGGCTATGATCTACTCTGAGGTTTATCGCGAACTTTATCAAACTTTCCTCATTCTTATTATGTTCGGGTCCATTATCCGTGTTAAGGTGTGTGCGCCTTCATCAGCAAACACCGTTGATCTTCTCATAAACAGATCATCATTGATCTGCCTTGTGATCAATGATGATTCAACAGTTCATTCGATCTCTGTCTACGTTCAATCGATGATAAAAAAAACTAGTATTTAACAATGAATTTAGTCTACATTTAAAGAATCAACTCACATAATAAAACACGTAGAAACAAGTTTTTGCACACAACCCTTTCCATTAATAACAATATTTACATAATATACAGAACATTTCATGCCCTGATCACCTCCAACACACTGTAACACTCTGTCTACTCTAACACCCTATCTCACAACTCTGTGTAACCTCTAACTCTCTCTCCTTTTCCTCTCTGTCCCTAACTTATGGCTAACCTCGAATTATTCAAAATATTACAATTTATACATAAACATATTCATGAACCAATTTAGTTCAGATCCAACAATCTCTCACTTTGTCCTAAAGCATCTCTTCAACGCCACTCTTTTCTCAAATAAATCCTAAATAAAAATTTTAAATCCCTCAAATCCTCACTCTTCCTAGGATTACTCAACTATCTTTAAAATATATTCATTCACGACATATTCTCCACAATTTGAATTTACAACTTAAAATATCCTAAAACTCAACTAAACTTAGGAAAATAAATAAAATGATTAAGGGAACCCACTCCCTTTAGTAAATGTGAAATAAGACTCATGGGTCTTATAAGCTTGGATGAATGCTCCTGCATCAGACTCCCCAGGTTGAAATAATTCATGGACTCCTGTTCATGAGTCACCCAACTGCTCCTGTTGCAAACTCTGTCAGATTTCATCTTCCAACTGGCTGCCTATCCTTTTTCAATTGCAGGTGCATTTACTACCTTCTCCCCTTCTCTTGGATGCCAAGCCTTACTTTGTAACTTTCCATCTCTTTCATCATGCTGCTGCTCCATTTTTTCTGCCACGGTTGCTTTAGTCCTTCCAGGTTTCCAAATCTTATGTTGTTGTTGTCCTCTCTCTTTGCTGATGCAAATTCCTTTTGTTAATTTCTCTTCTTTGCTGGTTCTCTTCTTAACTGACTTCTTCATCCACAATTTCTCAATTTTCTCTTTACACTTTGCAACTTTTCTTAAACACATGGACCTTAGTTGAACTCCACTGTCAACTAACTGATGTACATTTTCTTTTGCCATAGAATCTATGAAATTTTTGTCCAATTTTACTTTGTCTCCGTCCTTTACAATCTGTTGGTTGCACTTTACAACTTCCCCTTCATTGCTATGAAAGTCAATCATTTCCTCTATATCATTAGGTTCACTTAATAACTTTTCCAACAAATTAAATCTTCCTTCATATTCAATAAGCATGTCATTTACATGTGACTCCTCTTTCCTGTATAAAAAAGAATTTCCATCACAATGTTCAGATTCAAAATTACTATGCTTTCCATTCTCCATAGATAATTCAATCTTCAAATCTTTATGCTGATTTTCTGCAAAATTTATGAAACTGTCAGCAAATTTGATTTCAACACTTTCCTCTGCATTACACAGTGTTCCTTGTTCTGATACAAGACTATCATTCAATAATTCAATAGCTAGAATTTCTTGGAGCATATCATCATGAACTATCTTTTCATCTTTTGTACTTATACCATTGCAACAAAATGATGTTGTTTCCTCTTCATATTTAACAAAAAAAACTTTGTTTTTCTAAATCTTCCTCATGGTTTACAAACTCATAAAAACAATAAATTATAAAATCACAAATTTCTTGATCTTTTGCATCTGTCAACATCATCATATATTCTTTCACATTTTTTATGATAATTCTATCTTGATCCTCTACTGAAGATGCTTCACTCTGGTTACAAACTCTCATTTGCTTGTCTTCAGCTTCTTAAGTTATGAAAAATTCCCTGTCAATGCCATTATTCTCAAAATTATTAAATACATGCTCAAAATACTTTTCTAATCTAGCCATTTCTTCCAGTAATCTCACTTCTTCACAAACATGCATAAGCATATTGGCCATTTTCTCTTCATTACGTGTTAAACATTAAAACATACACAACATATTAGTTTCAAAAATACAAGGCTCTTCATTTGAAGCCTCAGTGATCAGATCTTCATGCTTCTCTGAACTATTCTGATAGTTCACTAAGTTATTGAGGAATTCTTCCTCAACATCTCTTATTTATTTTTGATCAAAGAATACTTCTTGTACCGTAGTTTCTTGACTATTCTTGGCAACTTCATCATAGGTTCATAGAATTCCTTTCTACTCTACACAATTCTCTCTATCACTTAGTTTATCCAAGTAAGACAATAATGTCTTTCCCTCTTCTATGATAAGACTTTGATCCTTCAAAGTTTCCCCTGACTTAACTTTTTGCGTTGAGTTCTCTGTGTCAACTTCTCTTCTCTTCACTTCATCAATTTGCAATGCATTTATTTCCTTTTCTGTGTCCATTTCCCATTGGATTTATATCCATGTTAATATTCCTTCAAACATGATCCAATAAGTTCTTAATAAGAGAAAACACAACCATTCTCTTATACCTTTCAATTTTCTCCACCAATTGAAGTCTTGAAATTCTTTATGAATCTCCTTTTGTGTTTTTCTTGTCTTTGCCTCTTTCACTTCTTCATACTTAGTCTCAAATTCATTAGGTGTCATACCTACAAATTTACATTGACACAAATAATTAATTCCAAAAATATGAGACCCTCTTGTCTTTGAAGACGCTACCAATACATTTCCCTTATGATTATCTATATAGATCATCTCTTCATCATTGTCTCCTTCCCCAAGGGGAGGTCCTTTCTCTGTTTCACAAATGTATTCTATTCTTTCATTCTCAACTATTTGAAGTATTAATTTCTCAGCAAATAATTCTCTGACAAGCCACTTAACTCTTTTTCCCCCATAAAATCCTTGTTTCCATTCTTCTTTGATTCTTTTTTGTATCAACTTCTTCAAACTATTGAGTTCTGTCTTTATCTCAGCCACCTCTAGGTCAAATTCTTCCTTACTCATTCTTTTGAGTCCAACTTCTTTGGTACTCTTTTCTCTCTGTCTGTGACTTTCCTCCATACCCCTGCTATGACTAACAATAGTTAAATTCATTATTTCCTTTGGTGAACTTCCCTTGTTCACTGGTGAGCTGCAACTAGCCCTTCTCTCTTTTGTAACAAGTCTATTAGTTGTTACACATACCAAATCATCCTTTTGGTATCCTCTCTTTTCCAGGTTCTCTGCACTAGAACTCCTTCTTCTCCTTGAGCACTCTGGCTCAACTTCCAAAGATGTTGGTTGCTGCATCTTCAATTGCTCACTTCCCTTTACCTTCAGTAATTTGATTTTATTGTTGGTTACTGCCACCTTTTATCCATCTAAGAGTTATTCTTGGTTCATCTTCTTGAACATAGCTCCTATGCTATGACGTTGCTATAGCTTATTCTTTCTTTCAGTTTTTTTATGGCTTCCCTTGGCCTGCATAATCTTACCTCAAGATCCATCAAGTATCCTTCCAAACGTGCCAATTTTCTTCAAAGATATCTTACAACTAATTCCATCTTACTTTTCATAATGAACACTTCAGCTTTTAAGATCAATATGAACACTTCAAATTTTAAGATCAATTAGGATTTTATCTGAACTTCACAATATTTATAAAATTCATGATAGACAATACAAATTTCTTCTGTCAATGTTTTTGCAAGCCAATTTTGTCTTGCTTCTACAAATTTCTAATTTCAATCGTTGTAGTGCCTCTTATTTTAGATCTATCGAATCCAGTCTTCAGTCTAACTGTTCCTTGAACCATCAATATCATTGTCTTTAACAATACTACAAGAATCTTCATTCATTCTCCAATTTTCCACAAAATTCTTCAAATCATTTAAATGACTTCAGTGCCACAACAAACCGCTCTTCTATTTTACTTTAAATTCAAAACCAATAATTCAATCAACTTACATTTAAACATTACTAAGCACTGACTCCTCTATTTTTTCCTTTGCTTTTGCTATGCCTTTGATTTTCCTTGTCATATGCTTTCTTGACCTCTAACAACTTTAACCTATAAGCTGCAATCAACCTCTGCAGTAACAAGTCTCCTTATTGCTACATATGTCTCACTAATCT
The DNA here is from genome assembly GCA_000404065.3 of Pinus taeda. Lineage (NCBI taxonomy): Eukaryota > Viridiplantae > Streptophyta > Pinopsida > Pinales > Pinaceae > Pinus > Pinus taeda. The sequence goes on along the minus strand of APFE031436596.1, from coordinate 28,919 downwards.
TTTCTCCTTTGAGCTTAGTCTATTAGAATTTCTCTGGTTCTCTCCTCTGGAACCATATGAGCACTCCTTGCTCTAGGCTACTGCAAATCTCCTCACTTCCTCTGCTGTTATTCTGCACAAAATACAAAGTCCACACACTTACCAAATCACAACATAACTATACCTCTATGCAGAATCTCCAACTTGGCTCTGATACCACTTTGATGCAGCCAAACTACATATTTTCAAAATTCCCTCGTGGACCTATGAGTTATGGCCCATGTATCCTTCTTTCATGAAGTAAAACTGCACCCTTTACATAAACCCGGACTTAAATTTAATTAAATCCCTATTTAACTTGACTTAACAAACCCCGATCCCTTTATCAGAACTCAAAACAATTAATAAAACCCGTTCAAACCTTCAATATCGTTCTTCTGCTATAATAACATAATTCCTTTCATTTACCAAAATATGGCAGAACCCTAAATTTCTAACCCAAAAGATAAACCACAACTCATAACGATATCGGGTCCAATTCTTGAATTAATCTGCGTGCACCTTACTCACGTGATCACCGTCTAATCACGTCCTTCGCAATGAATGGTTACGATCAACTGGACTTCAATGGGATTAAACCATAGTTGATAGCTCATTGGGTTCGAAAATTATTTTAAACTCCAATCACTTTTCCGCGTGATATCCGTTGGATCTCGCTACTTTAATTGGATAGCCCAGATCAACTGCACTATTAACCAAGTTTAATAAAATATCGCGTCCGTTTCTGGGTTAGACCTTGATGCATATTTGCACGCGATGACCGTAGATCTAAAAATCTGTTGATCCAATGGCTGTGATCTACTCTGTGGTTTATCGCGAACTTTATCAGACTTTCCTCATTCTTATTATGTTCGGGTCCATTATCCATGTTAAGGTGTGTGCACCATCATCAACGAACACCATCGATCTTCTCATAAATAGATCATCATTTATCTGACTTGTGATCAATGATGATTCACTAGTTCATTCGATCTCTGTCTGCGTTCAATTGGCGATCAACAAAACTAGTACTTAACAATGGATTTAGTCTACATTTAAAGAATCAACTCACATAATAAAACATGTAGAAACAAGTTTTTGCACACAACTCTTTCCATTAATAACAATATTTACATAATATACAAAACATCTCGTGTTTTGATCAACTCCAACACACTGTAACACTATGCCTACTCTAACACCCTGCCTCACAACTCTGTGTAACCTCTAACTCTCTCTCCTTTTCCTCTCTCTCCCTAAATTATGGCTAACCTCGAATTATTCAAAATATCACAATTTATAAATAAAAGGATTTATGAACCAATTTAGTTCAGATCAAACAATCTCTCACTTTCTCCTAAAGTATCTCTTCAGCTCCACTCTTTTCTTAAACAAATCCTAAATACAACTTTTAAATCCCTCAAATCATCACTCTTCCTAGGATTACTCAAATATCTCTAAAATCTCTTCATTCACGACATATTCTCCACAATTTGAATTTACAACTTAAAATCTCCTCAAACTCAACTAAACTTAGGAAAATAAATAAAATGACTAAGGCAACCCACTCCCTTTAGTAAATGTGAAATAAGACTCATGGGTCTTATAAGCTTGGATGAATGCTCCTGCATCACTGTATAAGGTGTTGCAAAAGATTGGTACTATGCCATACATATTGGAGCTTCGTACAGCTTCCCAAGTGCACCCAGTTTTTCATTTTTCATGCTTAAAGAAGGTTATAGGTGACAAGCTCCCAGTTCAAACTACATTGCCAGAACTTGACGAGGAAGGAAAAATCATATTGGAACTTGGAGCAATCATAGAAATAAGAACTCGACAGCTACACAATCGATCAATTTCAGAGTATCTCATCAAGTGGAAGAACTTACCACTGATTTTATACAGAAGCATCCATAACTACTCAATCGTTGAGGACAACACTTTTTTGAAGGAGAGGGGCATGTTAGGTCCCTATAATACTAGTGTATTCCCTTATTAGTATTGTCATTGTAGCCTTTATTTTTATTGTTGTGCCCATGTTTTCCCCATATAGTTATTATTGTGCCCCATAGAAGCCCACTATTGTTATTATTATGCCCTTACATTATTATTGTTATGTCGGCTTTGACTATATTATGACCCCTTAGACTCATATATATAGAAAGGAGGTCTTGTCATTTGTATCATCCAAGAATTATTCATTTGTGTAATGAAAAGGAGGTTTCCCCCTTGATGAGGCTGATTTTGAAGTCATTTCTCTATCCTTTCTTCTATTTTGTGAGCTAGTTGCATAACGATGTATTTTGTAACTAAACTGCCAGTTCTCTTTCATATCTTTTGTAATACCTATACCATTATTCCTGTCATTTGAATTAGTTCCATAATAATCATATTATAACCAATTTTGACATCAAGGACATATGTGTTAAGAAAGTTTCCATCAAGGACAACACATTAACCATAATGCCAACAATCACCCCCTTTGGACTTGATGGCAACCTCTTTTTTTTTTGGAAACCACCTACAAACACCTGAACACCAAGTCTTCTCTCCCCCTTTGACGTCAAGGGAAAAGGGTTGGACCAGGATGAAATAAGTACTTTGTAGAGCTCAACACTGTAAGTTTGATCTATTGTTGTGAACCTTGAAATCTGTATATTGACCATGCTTCCCCTAAGCATATGTTGGACCTTCTAGAGATATGCAATATAAGTACAAGGATTTATGATTCAAATACATGGCCATCCATGTTTTCTCCAATAACAAATGACTCTATGATTAATCACCGAATCACAATGGGGTTACATATTGACCAAAATTTGCATCAGTTGCCCAGAATAATGGGTTTACATATATGACATGGCTCTATCTCAATAGTCCATACATGATTGAATTTTACAATGATTACAACACAAGTCTTTTCATGACCTTTACATCAATAGACGTACATGCCATCCATAACCATAAATAAGGATGAAGTATCTGTGTAGCAAAACCATGACAATCATCAGCAAACACCATGCATCATATAGGCACCCACAACATAATCATCTAACAACAACAGTAAGCATCATGAACATCCCCATCATTAAGAATAAATTAAGACAAAGTAACATCATCGTGTAGCCAAATATGAAATATATCCAATATCTAAGAAATACTAAGCTATTGTAGCAACAACATAAGGTTGTGCAATAAGGCTCTATTAGCACATTTTCTCCACATATAGGAAGATCCACATATTATAGGCCATTTTTTCACACCTGGTCAATAGGCCTACAAATCGGATCAATCAACATCCATGAACATGTTGTCATCATCCCTTCACAAATCCCTAAGCATGACCTTTCCAAAATTTCTTATTTTCTGGGATTAATGTCTCAAAATCAATGTTTTTGGCCCCAACACACCATGTCCCTTTATCCACTTGTGTTCAACGCTAGTTGTTCCCTTCTGCAACAGCACTTGTCATCACTAGATACTCCTCTCTGTAGGTGCGTTGATTCTATAAATTCTAGAAAATTAACAAGAATGCTGAAGCTTCCTCTTCTAGAAGCTTCTAATGGTTGTTTCAACTATTTACCATGGATAAGAATCTTGAATCCTATTTGATACTACCTTGGAGACTTCACCTCTTATATCTTGAGCTCATCCTCTCATCATATGTGGATCTCAAGCCCATAATGGTAAATCCTAAACTACCACCCTTCTCCTATAAATTTACTACTATCCATAGCATTAGCGTTGGCTTTTGGGGATTGATTATGCCCTTATGTTGTTGCCTTGAACCTAAAAGAGTCATCATACTCATGCATTAGGGTTGGTATTGAGGTATGATTTGTGACAAGGAAGGACAAGTAAACTATGGGGGACATCTGCAAGATCAACTACTATTTATGATTGTAAATTGTCTCCTATTTCTATTAATACAAAGAGTATCTTGTTTTCCTCTATGTGTTGTATTATGTTTTCACTCATGTATTTCAATGCCTTGCTAATTCATTGAATATAGATGTTAGATTATGATACTTGGTTGTTATAGATCCTTTTCTTGTTTCAGTCATGTGTGTAGTTTCTATTTATAACACTTGAAGCTATAATTGGAGCTTACTAGCGAGGAGGAACGAGAAGCTTGCTATAGATTCGAGGAAGGCCTCTTTCCCATTCTCTAAATTCTCTAAGGAAAACTCCATATAGTTTGTCTTCTGTTGTTCTAGACCAATCCACTAGGTCTAGGGAATTCACCTTTGTCCGCAATTGTAAGTTTCACATAATAAATTGGAAACTCCACTAGGGAACAATTTCTTCCCTTAGTGGTTTCCTTGACCTTGACACCTTTTTCACCTATTAAACCAATCCTGATTGATTCACTCAGACCTTGATTGACCCTATTAAAACCCTTCTATGAGCTTTATTTTATTTTTTGTGTTGTATTCTGGCCGAATCTTCCTTAGCGCACACCTTGGTTTGGAGACAGAGCACTTCAACACATCCTCTCCTTCTCTGTACCTACACTGTAGAGCATTGGTGCCTGTTTTGCACATGCGTTGATCATTGCAAGATGAAAAAAATTGTTTTGCTTGTCTTTCTCTCTAATTTTATTTGGTCCAACTTGTTTTCCCGTTGTCTTTGAGTGTGTCCTTATCTCTAGAAAGCCTTCACTTAGTTTTCTTTTGGTTTTGATGGCCTTTGATAAGAACTTGTTTGTATTTTGCTTTGTTCTTGTAATTTAGGTCATTGACAAACTTTTTCTTGATCATTAATTGCTTGAAGAAATTGGTATTATAGTCATCATTCTTTGTGTTTTATCTCATTAGTGATTTCTTAACCATCTTAGTTTTCATTTCATTTGGAAATTAAGAGGATTGAAAAGAAAATTCTCATCATTTTGCAGTTTGCATTGTAATTAGGGTTTTGTGTGTGAAATTGAAAATTGGAAAAGATGCATTAGGTAAATTTACTTAACAAATTTTATTTGTTGCATTTTGCATTTTGTATTCTTCCCTCCCATACATAGATTTTCATTGAAAAAAAATATTTCACTTTATCATGCTAGATCACATCTTTAGGGTATTCAAGTGAAATTCACGGTGAGCCTTGAAAAATGAAACTTAATTCAAGATCAACTTTAAAATTTATTGAATCAATATTAAGGATCATTTCACACATTAACACAAAAATTTAGAGGTCTAGGCTAGAGATGTGTTCCAACATCTATAAACATAGGAGCTTTCATTTTTTTCCAGCGTTGCATTACGAGGGTGATGTCATGTTCCACACATGTAAGTGTATCAGACCATTCTCCACATACCTTTGGGTATATTGGATAAATCTCCATGCATGAAAAGTATATGGGAATGCTCTCATCATATGGTTACGAATTATACAACACTAACACAGACTGCGCTTCCACATACCTTCAGGTGTATTTTGGAAGTCCACACTAGGTTGCTAGCCTCACCTTAGGTAATCGAGTCATCGGCCTTGTACACTGTGATACATCAAACAAAACATTTAGAGATATTGTCTACCCGTACTCAAATCCTTGGTTCACCAAGGTGGTATATTATAGTTCACAGTTACTTTGTAAACCATTTTTCCTAGCTACTTCTCTTTTTTTTTGTGTCTGTAATTTCTAAAATCAATTAATTGACTATGGGATATCATCCCTACCATGTAACAACTCCTTAGTGGATCTTAGGTTGAGACTAATGGCAACAGTTTCTGAGTCCACCAATCAAGTAAACATCTCTAACAGGAATCCTAGTCCTTTGCCTTCTTTTGGAAATATTGGTGCTCCTTATATGGCAACATTGTCCCTTCCTGAATTTACCATTGGTTTTCCAGTTTGGTTGTTTTCGATCCCTAAGATTCCAAATGTCCAAACTTCTCCTCAACTAACTTCTCCTCCCCCTGAACAACACCAACCTCAAGTTGATCCTAAAGTTCACCCTTTGCCTTCTTTCTTTGTTGTATCTTTGTCCCTTTCTTCCTCCTCGCTGGGTGAAAGTCTTGATCTAGTAACCAGGAAGTTAAGAAGAAGAATAAAGGGAAGAAGAAGAAGGAGATTCCATATAAGTAGGGGGAAACCAAGCAACCATTGTTGTGGATGCAACTAGTGTTTAGAAACCTTCCAACAAGCCCCATAAATTTAAATTCCCTTGCAATTTATGTAAGGGTAACCACATTTTTAGAGTTTGTCCTCGTATTCCCATGGTAGTAGAAGTGTGGTCCACATACTCATATCAACCTTCGTCGTCAACTTATGGAGATCATGTTGATGACAAACCATTGACTAGTGATCATAAGGTTCACATAAATAAGGGTAAAGTTAAGTTTCCTTTTACATTATGTGAAGGGAATCATCCAATTCACATTTTCCTTTATATGGATGAAGCATCCAAATTGTTGGGAAATATGACTATTTCTCAACCACAACTTTCGAATGGCTACCAAAAGCTTTCCCCTAATCCTCCACTAGTTGATGAGGTGATTGATCAGAATCCATCTCTATTCAATCCCGCTCTCTCTGAACGTGAATCCCATGAGTCCATTCCTGACTAGCTGTTGGTTGAGAAAATAATTGACTCGATTCCACCTTTAGTTGATCACACATTTCCCATAGAGAGTGAACTTCATACCACTTAGGTTCTTCTCATTTCTTCAAATTCCTTCAAACCCTTCAACAACACAAGTTGTGTGCTAACTTGGAGAAATTCACCTTTGGCTTGACCCTGGTTCAATATTTGGGGTACATTATTGATGAGCAGGGTGTACATGTGGATCCATACAAGATACAAGTCATTCGAGATTAGCCAGCCCCAACCACTCTAACAGAGCTCCATAACTTTTTGGGTCTTGCCAATTTCTAACGTAGGTTTGTGTTGGGGTTCTCTCATATCACTTGGCTTTTAAGTCAAGTCACCAAGGGCGGAGCGAAAGAAAAGTTCTTTTGGTCAGAAACCCAACAACGAGAATTCTCTGAATTGAGGAATCACCTCTATTCTTCACTAGTGCTCACATTACCAGACCTACAACAACCATTTGAGATTGAGACAAATGCCTCTGACTATTTTATTGGTAAAGTTCTTACTCAACATTGGCATCCAGTGGCTTACAACAATGAGAAGATTTTAGACACAGTTTGAAAGTACCCCACTTATGACAAAGAAATGTATTCCATTGTGCAGGCATGCCATAAATGGAATCATTACATTCTGGGGAAGGAGACGGTCATCCACACAGACTACTGAACTTTACAGTTCATACATACACAAGGGAAGTTGCAGAACGCTCTCCATTAGAAATGGTCCACCTATCTACAATAGTTCCATTTGAACATTAAGTATAAGAAGGGTAGCACCAATATTGTCGCTGATTGCTTAGCCAACCACTGGTCATGGCACTAATCACTGTGCTCGACTCCTATGGGCATGAGACATCGGGGTGGCCGCATCTTTACAAGAGTGATCCAGAATTTGGCAACATATACCAGACACTCTTGGAAGGGAAGAAAGCTCCAAATTTTCACCTTCAAGACACATTATTATGCCACTTGGGACACATATGTGTTCCTTCAATCGAGTGTGCCAAGATGATTTAGGAGGTGCACTATAGTCAGGTCGCTAGACATTTTGGAGTAGAGAAAACAGTGGTGGTGTTTCAGAAGTATTTTTGTTGGCCGAAACTTCGTCAGGATGTTGGGAAGTATATTAGATCCTGCACCACCAGCATCATTACCAAACCAACCATCAAGAAGGAATGCCTGTACACTCCTCTAGCTACTCCTAGTCGGCCTTGGGAATTTGTATCCATGGATGATATGCCAATACTTCCTTCTACTAAGCATGACAATGATTTTGTTTTCATGGTCGGTGACAGATTCTCTAAGATGGCCATCATGGCGGCCTGTAAGAAGAGTATTACAATAGAGGCCATTGCTAATCTCTTCTTTGAGCAAGTTTGGGTACACTTTGAGATCCCACAGTCCATTATCTTAGATCGGGACAGCCGATTCCTGAGTGCTTTTTGGTCAAGTCTCTGGTCGATGCTGGATACATATCTCACCAAGTCCATGACTTTCCATCCCCAAATTGATGGCCAAATAGAGGTTGTCAACAGGATGATCATACACAATTTACACATGTACAATGAGAAGCATCCACGCACATGGGATGAAAGTCTCCCCTATGTCCAACACACTTACAACATAGCTCTCCACAACTCAATTAGCCACAACCCCTTTCAGGTAGGGCTAGGATTTCAGCCATTATGCCCCATTGATGTGGCCATACCATTTGTAGCCACTTAGGTAGATTTGGCTCACGTGCTGTCCGAAGCTGAAAGGGCTAACAACTTTGTTGAGCACATTCAAAACATCCTCCAATAGGTCCATGATATATTGGACATATCCAATTCTAAGTACAAGTATCACCATGATCAACAACGAGGGCCACACAAGTTCTAGGTGGGCCACAAAGTTTGGATTCATTTGCAGAAAGAGCGCCTTGTTGGACCCTATTGCAAGATTTTACCGCTCCGATATGGGCCATACACCATCACCAAGGTTGTCAATGACAATGCTTTCAAGTTCAACATTCAACCATTCCTTGGTCTGCACCGAGTGTTCAATGTAGATTGCCTTCGGCCATACTTCGCACAATTGTTGGACACATCTGACATTACAGAATAACTCACACCAACAAAGCTCAACTCAGACTGCATGGAACAAGACACAACTGATTAGATCATGGACACACATATCAAGAACAAACAAATGATACAACTATATTGAGTTGTCAAAGCTGACCAACTCCATCACTAGGGCAAGTGGTTCACCAGGAACCAGGTTCAACAGGAATTTCCTCACCTCATGGAGGCTCTACACGCAATGGGGACCATTGCTTCCTAAGGGGGGAGGAATGATCCATGTGGATATTGGTGGCCACCTGCCTATTCCACCTAGAACCCCCAGTGAGTTTCATCTATTCCCTCAATTGTAGCACAATTTACTATTTTTGGCAGTTTTTCGGGTCCTGAACTTCCGGAGCCATTTTAAGGCCTTAAATGATATTTTTTTTTTTTTGGGAAAAATTCACGAAAGGATTGCTATGGATATTATCTAAGAAGCTATAACCATGGAGAGATCTTTCAAACGAGGTTTCATACATGTCAAACAGAGATAATATGACCAAGTTACAACTCCGGGAAATTGGTTGCCTAACTAACCCCAATGGGGCCCATAAAATCTTGGTGTTACATCTCCTCAGGTTAAGGTTTTGGTTGTTTATGGTTTTCCCTTATTGTTCAATAAGAAAAGGCCCTTGAGCCTCATTGTGACTCAGTTCAGAGGCATGTAGCTGCCACATCTCTTCTCAAAGATAAGCTACCATTTCCCGAGTTATCTTATTTCCATTATGTTTGTAAGCATAACCAATATTTTTCTATTAATGAAAGGAAGTGTTTTTTTTTTTTTTTTTTGCATCTCTGTGTTTATGATTATATATGTAAGTTGTTACATTCCTGTTTAATTTCAGATCAATTGGAGCTATTGTCTCTTCCCTCTTTCATGTGACGTGTTTCCCACATGAAGGAAGAATCGTGACCATTGACCAACTTTCATTTGTTGGTCGCAATTTGACTCCCAATAAACCAACTTCCTTAAATGTTCCTTATATGCAAGTGGTATCTCCCCTGCCACATTAATTATGTGTCAACTTCTTCCATGCCCACATCTACTGAAAATCTAGTAGGTGATGTAGTGCATCATGTACCAGGAGCACTGAAATCTTATCTTTCCCTTAGATCCTTTGGTATGTATCCCTTACATAACATTGTTCTCCCACCGGATGATAACCTCAAAGCCATGGTATCTAGGGAGCCATGATTAATATGACCAGAGGTCCCATAACATAGTTCCTTTTCTTGAGTCAAGCTCCTTAAAAGATGAAACAAGGTTCCTGGAGCAGATTTCCTTTTTTATGTCAAGCTTGTTAAAAAATGAAACAAGATCTATGAGTAGAGTTCCTTCTTTTGTGTCAAGCTCGTTAAAAAATGAAACAAGGTATGTGAGCATAGTTCTTTTCTTATGTCAAGATCATTAAAAAATGAAACATATACCCTTCCAATTCGAGTCTTTGATTAGATATTGTAAATTCCCAGTCGATTCTTTCACTTGATCTCGTAAATGAACCTTCATTCCATCCACCTATTAGTAACCGATAGTCTACTTAGGTGAATGAAATGAACCTTCAAGGGCATGTACCTAGAATTGAGTCATTATGATGGAGGCATGGAAACTTCTTTCAAGCATAGTTTTCCTCGTGTTTCAAGCTTGTGAAAAATGAAACCATCTTCAAGTATTCTCAAGCATAGTTTCCACATGTTTCAAGATTGTGTAAAAGTGAAATCATTTTCATGCTACCACTCTTGATTTCCATTTTTATCAGCTATTTCTTCCAGATGAGACTTTGTTTTCTCATTCCATCGTCTCCGTCTACTTGGTCGATCATGCACTTTCATTTGGTTGTTTACCCTGTCGTGAGGAACCACTGCAATGAGTGGTCTTATTAGCCATCCTCTTGATCTCTACGTGTTTTGAGTAGTTCTATCATGACTAGAACTAGTTGCTACCCTTTATACCACTCATTCCTCTAGGTCGAGTCCTCTTTCATCTCTTTTCAAGTCACTCCCAAATCATTAAAAGATTGTCGAGCACTTGTCTTTTTGAACACGTTAAAGTAAATGAAAAGACATCTACCTAGTATAAGTTTAACCCTTTTTCGGACTGGGATAAAATATTTAAAAAAAATAATACCTTAGTCAAACATGGCTAAGAGGTTCACTTGAGTATAATTTTCTACCTTTTCAGACTCAAGAGACTATTTACGAAAACTAACCTTTGGAGTTTTCTTTTTCAACTCTTTCTCAAACTATCTAAACATGAAAAAGAGGCTGAACTACACCTCTGTTGGACTCGTAAAAACATCAAACAATGTTTGAATTGTCGAACATGATGGGACCGAAACACTCCTTCTCAGGGTTAATTAAAAATGCTCAAAGGGATTCATCCAAAGGATGAACTTACAGATCAAGGATATGTTATCCTCCTCAAGCTTGTAAAAAATAAAGAAGTACTGACCAGAAATGGTTGGGTAAATTGGGAAAACAAGGTACTTGACCTATTAATGGTCGTGAGTCACCCTTGAACATGACACTCTTTCACTTCATCTCTGTGAATGTTGGGTTGGGAAATATTCTTCTCTTTGGTTCATCACACCATACCAAACCCTCCACATTTTCGTTTTATATCAATTCTACCAATTCCATTCAGTGTCGCCGCTATGTTTAAGAGTAGTCCTTCAGTTGATATCTTCTACGATACTCCTAAGCCTTCATTCATGCCTATCATTATTGAGCCAATTCCACATTAGCATCACTATGTCCCAAATCTTGATACTCATTTTGTGTCGTTGATGGGGGAGACATCAAGGCCCTCCTGCGACAGGTTGCTTCCTATCGACATCAACTCTTTATCCAAGAAGTTGAGTTAGAAATTCCATTTGGCACCTTGGGGCTTGCATACATCAATGTAAAGTTTCCTCGCTCTTGGTAATAGGTTTTCATCATTTACCTTCGAGCGAAAAATTATGTATGGTTTTTGACTTCAACTCATTAATTCACACCATGCAAATTGTACTATGGTACCTTGAGAGCCATTAACATCATCAATGGTTTCTCTCGCATCTGTTAATGGCTTGCACCATTGGCCGTTAACAAGATGGTGTCTATCATGCTCAACTTCAACTCATTTATTCACATGGTTAGACTCGTATGTTGAACAATCGAGTGAACGAGATAGAAGACCCCAGATCTAGTTTCATCCATCCAAGTTGCGATTTCAGGATCAATGCAAGATTACAAAGCATGATGGCCATGATCATACAAACACTCATCCAAGTATGGGTCCACTCTCTATCATCAGTGGAAAAAATTCTTGATCATTGTACATGTAATGTTAGATTATGTGCCGAGCATGGGTATGCCTCCCTTAGTAAAGATATCACACTGAAAATGTATTGTAACAGATGATGATCTCAACCAGTTGTTCTTGATTCGAACTTGTCACAAGGTAAATCACTTAAGTCATCAGTTTTCATTTTAGACTTTGTACTTTAGGGGGCAATATGCTATAGGCCATTTTGTCACATATGGTCAATGGGCCTACAAATTGGATCAATCAACATCCATGAACATGTTGTCATCATACCTTCACAAAGTCCTAAGCATGACCTTTCCAAAAATTCTGGGTTTATGGGATTAATTTCTCAAAATCAATGTTTTTGGAACCAACGCACCCTATCCTTTTATCCACCTGCGTTCAACATTGTTTTCTCCCTTTTGCACCAGTGCTAGCCAGCACTAGTTTCTCCTTTCTGTAGATGTGTTGAATCTAGAAATTCAAGAAAATTAAAAAGAATTCTGAAGCTTCTAAGGGTTGTTTCAACTATTTACCACGGATAAGAATCCCAAATCCTATCTGATCCTACCATGAAGACTTCATCTCTTATCCCTAGAGGTCATCCTCCCATCATATGTGGATCTCAAGCCCATAATGGTAAATCCTAAACTACGATCCTTCTCCTATTAATTTACTACCATCCATAGCATTGGGGTTTGATTTTGGAGATTGATTATTCCCTTATGTTACTGCCTTGAACCTAAAGGAGTCATCATACTCATGCAATAGGGTTGATATTAAGGTGTGCTTTGTGGTAAGGAAGGATAAGTCAAATTTGGGAGAGATATACAACATCAACTAATATTTGTGGTTGTAAACTCTCCCCTATTTCTATTAAAAGAGGATCTTGTTTTCCTATACGTGTTGTGTTATGTTTGCACTCATGTATTTCAACACATTGTTGATTCATTGATAGAGATGTAAAATTATGATACTTGTTTGTTTTAGATTATTTTCTTACTCCAGCCATGTATGTAGGTTCTAATTATAGCACTTGGAGCTACAGTTGGAGCTTACAAGCAAGGAGGAATGATAAACTTGATACAGATTCAAGGTAGGCCTCTTTCCCATTCTCTAAATTCTCTAAAGAAAACTCCATTTTCTTCGTCTTCTGTTGTTCTAGACCAATCCACTAGGTCTAGGGAATTCACCTTTGTCCACAATCATAAATTCTGCATAATACCACAGTCGCTAGGCAACGAAATCATATCAATCTCTTGGACCAAAACACCATAGGAAACATATACATATTTTATCCATTTACCAACAACATATGCGAAAACTAAGAGTACCTCTAGCATGTCAATCCATTAAGTAGACCACATTAGTGTCATATTGATTATCATCAACTATAAGTAAAACATACATATCTTCCTCATCAAGTGCATCACAAAGACTGATTTATATAATAACAACAATAATAAAACACCATCCATGCATTCCAAGCATCCATGATATAGTGACAACAACACATATATTTTCCAGTAGTGAGCAATGAGAACAATAATAACCATGAACTCATCATAGACAACATTAAGTAATAAGGAGTGCTCAAGAACCCATAATGCCAACAATGGACCTTTAGAGGCATAAATGATGCTCTCATTGAACTTGTACCAACTTTTCATCATCAATTCTGATCACCTTGTATCCTTCTTTCCATCAATAAAGAGATAAATAAACAACAATGATAAGTTTTTTCAACAACTCAATATTCATTATGAGCAAATACTCTTTCACACATAACATAAGGGAAACATCAACATGCTGCAACAAACCAAAGTCAGAATAGAAAGTGGAAATAATGTACTGATGTAAGATTTTGAGAAGCTCCCCTTGAATTTATGCCACTTCTTTATCATCTCAAAGAAACATACGTGACTGTCTTAGTTAATAACTACGTATACATGTGACTATCGTTCATAAGAAACATGTACTGAATATGAAATGTTGATTTTTATGGCCACAACTCCCCCTAAACATTTCATATTTGTTCTTGGTCACAACTTCATCAAATGCAACATTAGTAATATAAACATCACTATAAGAATAACATAACAACATTTGGAATCGTCATCAAAGTACACATGCATAGCTCCCCCTTACACCACTAATCTCGTGGACCTAATAGTCAACATATAGTTTCCATGAGGCTATGTACCTCACATTTAATTCTGCAATCTCTGTTAGAAGTTTGCATTAAGTACAATAGACTACAGTAGGGGCTATGTTCCCTACATCTTTAACCATTGCGCTTTCTTCTTCCCAATTTTCTTGCAATTTCTATTCATGTGTTCAAATTTGTGAAACTTATCCCATCTTTTGTAACTAAAAGATTGTTTGCTTCCATTATAGATATTTGACTTGCGATCAATGGCGTCAAGCCCAAATGAGCTACAAGAAACTAAATATACATGAAACCATCTCTTATAGTTGGGGACTAATTTTGATGGACTTGATTTAGTTTTCTTTTGAGGCGTTTTGTCCTGGTACTCGTTATTATTCTGTTGACCCAAAACCTTGTTGTTGTACCCAATGTCTGTATTGATTAGAGGAGAGTGTTGTTCATTAATAATGTTCTCTAGTGATTTAAATTCCTTTACCCATTTGTTTATTTTCTCATTATCTTCCCTTAGAGTTACAACTTTTAATTCTAATTTTTCACAAAGCCTTTCCTTTTCTTGAAGTTGTTTTGCTGATACTTTTGTTGTTCTATTGGTTGCTTCAAATCGAACCTTTTACACGTTTATTTCCTTGACCATACTTCTTTCTTTACAACTATATCATTCACTAGTTGATTGATCTTCAAGAGCTATAAGTATTTTGTAACTAGTGTTGGAATATGAATTTGTATCTTCCTGATCATCAGATGTGCTTTGACTGTCTTCATTAGAATAAAAAGTTTTCTTGGTAGATATATATATATTTTTTCCATTTTTCTCGTATACATCCTTTCCTTTTTCCTTATTATCATGATTTTATTTATATGAATATTTGGATGCATAACAATCTACTCCTCCGCAAGCAAGACATTTAAATGGAAGCTTACCTTTGAATTTACCAGTTCCCACTTGCAATTTTCTCACAAAATTTGATTCTTCCTCATCTGAGATGTAAATTGTATCTTTAGGTTATCCTTTTTCCCCTTTGCATTTGGATTTAAAATTTTCTTCTCTAGAACTTGATGTATCCCCTTTTCTCATCTCATAAGTTGTCAAGATCCCATGTAGTCTTTTAAGGGAAAAACTCTGACAAATCCTTCATTTATTCAATGGCAGAGAATTTTGTTGAACTTTAGGGATAGTGATCTCAAAATATTTTCAATAATAACATAATCCTCAATATTGTTACTAATACCCCTCATTGTGTTAACAATTTCAACCACTCTAAGGAAAAAGTTTGCAATGCTCTCATCATCATGCATTTTAAGAGATTCATATTGTATTATATATGACTGAAGTTTGGCAATTTCTACCTTAGTGTCACCTTCATAGATTTGAACAAGATTGTCCCATATTGCTTTGGCAGTGTTCAATTGCATGACCTTCAAAAACTCAAATTCTACTAATCCTCCCAAGATAGTATTCACTGTCTTTGCATTATTCTCATACTACTTCTTTCCTGTATTATCTGTGGGAATTGAGTTTGGGTATTGATATCCATCTTCAACAACTCCCCATACATCAACTCATAGTGACTGCAAGTATGATCTCATTTGAACTTCCAAAACATAAAGTTACTTCCATTAAACAAAGGTGGTTTTGCATAAAATACTCCTTCCATCTTGCTTCTCCCTTTAGATCTCCCTTTAAGAAATCACGTTTCTTCTAAGGGACCTACTACGATACTAATAGGAAAAATAATACTGAGAGGGGGAGGGAGGCTATGAATAAATATTTTTAATTCACTTAATCTTCAATTTCAATTTCAAAATTTTGTATGTTATTGTTATTCAGACAACTTGCATGTGTACGCAACTTCAGTGATTATCACCCAAGTATTATTGACCTATAAAGTGTTCTGGAGGATTATAAGTATGGCTTATAAAATGGAATTGACTCCATATTCATTTGTATATCCAATGTTCCATGTTTCTTGATTAAAAAAATATAGTCGATGACTATATCCTAATTCAAATCATTTTACCATAGATTAGTGAAGAAGGGAAAAATATATTATAACTAGAGATAATTATTGAAATAAGGGCTTCTTCGAGCAAGATTTTGATAGGATCTCCTGCCCCTCATCTTTCTTCTCATCCGCCATGGGAGGCCGTCGGGATTTGCGAGGCTGGCCTTGCAAAGGTTCGACCAGCTCAAGCCCTAACTCCTTATATCCCGACCTTGTTGGGGACATGCAAAGAAAAAATCGAGAAAAAACAGACCGCTCTGATACCACAGATCCAAAATTAAACAGGAACGCAACAAATTGCCGAGATAACCATATACACAAAGATGCAGCGGAAATAATACTTCATTTCATTAATGGAAAATACTGAAATATGCTTACAACCAAAAATGGAAATAAACCAGCTAGGGCGATGGCAGCTATCTCTGAGAAGAGATGTGTGGCTACATGCCTCTGAACTGTGTTACAATGAGGCTCGAAGGCCTATTTATTGTTGAGAAACAATGGAAAAACCGT
>APFE031436579.1:2381-13151 GCA_000404065.3 Pinus taeda | reverse complement strand
CCCCTCCCCCTTCTCCTCCACCACCTCCACCTACACCTCCACCTCCACCTCTAAACCATCCAACCCATCCTCCTCTAGCACCAGATTCACCTCCTCATCCTCCACCACCTCCACCTTCAGCTTCACCTCTTCCTTCACCTCATCCTCCACCTCCTTCCTATCCTCCACCTCATCCTCATAGTCCTTCACCTACCCCTCCTCCACTTCCACCCTCTATTCCTCAACCTCGTCCACCTTCACTTCCACCTCCACCTCCACCTCAAAGACCACCACCACATACTCCTCCTCCTCCTCCTCCTCAACCACCTCCTCATCCAACTCCACCTCCTCCATAACCTCCACCAACGTCTCCTCCACCACCTCCACATCCACCGCCTCCTCCTCCTCCACATTGTCTTCCTCAAACTCCACCTCCACCACCACCTCCACGAGCTCCCCCACTACCTTCTCCACCTCCACCCCATCCTTCTCCTCCTCCACGTCCACAACCTCCTCCTCCGCCTCTACTTCCCCCTCCCCCATTTCCACCTCCACCTCCTCCTCCAACACCTCCATAAAACTAGCACAAACCAACAAAATGTGCCAAAAATAAATGAGCTAGAGGATTACACTTAGCAAGCTATCATTAGCTCATACCTTACATAGTCACTCTGCTAACTCACTATATGATCAACCTAGTCAACTAACTAGTCAACGGACCTACTGGAATTGTAATTCTTGGGTCAAACAATGAGCACATGATAACTTGAGCATATGGTGTGAGATTGAGGTAAAATGAATGTCATTGGATTGAGAACAACAAACACTTCAACTTGATGTTACATTTAAGAATTTCTGGACACTTTCATTTTTGAGAAAAATTGTGATCAACTGATCATCTATGGAATTGAAGATCTTTAGTTTCCTATTGGTCAAATAATTTCAAGAAAGAATGTAAATTTGACTTGGTGAAGGTATTGTTTTTATTGTAAAAGTAAATCTAGCTTCCAAGAATACCCATATTACAAACAAATTGTTCAATTGCAACATTTGACGTATGAAATTCTATGAATGACAAATCATTCTTCCTAAATTTCAGGAAAAAGAATTGTTTCCCTTTTACTTCCTTTCAATACCAAAAACGAGTCATATTTGTATAACTATTAAAATATTGCATCATATACTAGTTGTCGGAGAGTGTTCATGATTATTTAATACATCTTCTTACACTCTGCTCCCAAATTGGAATTCAAAAATAATAATTCAAATATTCATGGATTTAATAGAAAAATTTCAATTCACCTCCCTTTTTTAATGTCTTAAGGTGTTCGTAGATTGTTTGCACAACGTAAGATAACACATGAAGGAAAATTCGATAAATAAAAAATGGTGGAGGCACCTATCATGATGTCACTTCCTTCAAATTATGAGTAATTAGTGTGCGCATATAATAATTGACAAGTGTATTTACGCCCATCCCACAAAAGATAGGTACTTAAATCTACCAAAGGATAAGAAATTTGGCCTATTTTACTAAAATTCAATAATAACCTTTTGGGTGAGATTATGTTTTCCTCTTGTTTAAAATACATTTTGAATGCATAAATAGATTTAACACCTACTACATTTAGGGAAAACGTTACAATGAAATATTCTGAGAAAGGGGCCAAGACATCTATTAGAGTACACCCTTGAATGTTTGCAATATTCATTATAATTTTTATACACCAAGATTATGATGGAGGAGTTATTTAGGTATTGGATATAAGGAATCTAGATTTAGTGTGAGATTTTTTTTCCTTTGTTGTCCCTTTCCTTTCTCTTTCAAGTTTGTATACCTTCACATCGGTTCAATATTGGGTGAACCTAGACATCAAAGAGCGGTTTGAATATGATCAAATGCAAAAGTGAACTTGCGTCAATATATCTCCATGGATAGATGTGGAAACCAACATTGTGTAATGTACAAGTGTGTAGAGATTATATAGCATATGCAGGTGATAGAATGATAAGAGACTTGCAAGAAACTAACGAGAGGTGACAATAGGGACCTTAAATTGGTGCGACTAGCATGAAATGTAGGAGAAGAACCTACAAATGGAAGAACAAGAATATACAAGGCACCACAAGACATAAGGTAGAGATGGTGGTCCAAATTTTGTATTTGAGAAATATCAAATAGTTTAAGAAGAATTTTGTAACATTTATTTAAGTGTCTATTAAAAGAATTTACTAAAGTGTTATAGGCCGTAAACCATAAAAACAAAACCCTAAACCCTAAACACAAATATATAAACCCTAAACCCGAAAATGTAAACCCTAAACCCTAAACCGCAAACCCTAAACCATAAACCCTAGACCTTAACCATTTTATAACATTTTAAAAATTGTTTTCTAACCTTTATTTAATTATTTACTAAAATAATTTAAACATTAAACCTAAACCCAAATCCCAAACCTTACACCCTAAACCCTAAACCCTAAACCTTAAATCCCAAACCCTAAACCGTAATCATTTTATAACATTTTAAAAAGTATTTTGAAACTTTTATTTAAGCGATTATTAAAATAACTTACTAAAGTCTTATAAACCCTAAACCCTAACCTCTAAATCCAAAACCCTAAATGCTAAATCATCAACCCTAAACCTAAACCCTAAACCCCAAACGATGAACATTAAACCCTAAACCCTAAGAATTTTATAACATTTTAAAAAGAGTTATGTGATTTTTATTTAAGTGTTTATTAAAATAATTTACTAAAATGTTATAAACCCTCAACCCTAAACTGTAAACCCTAAACACTAAACCCTAAACCCTAAACCCTAAATGCTAAACGCTAAACCCTAAACTCTAAACACCAAACCCGAGACCATAAACCCTAAACTCTAAATCATAAGCATTTTATAACATGTAAAGAAAATTTCTAACTTTTATTTAAGTGTTTATTAAGAGGATTTTCTAAAGTCTTATGAACCCTAGACTCTTAACCCTAAACCCTAAGAAATTTATAACATTTCAAAAAGTGTTCTTTAACTTTTATTTAAGTGTTTATTATAAGAATTTACTAAAGTCTTATAAACCGTAAACCCTAAGCGTTTTATAACATTCTAAAATTATTTTTGTAACTTTTACATAAGTTTTTATCAAATTAATTTACGAAGGTGTTATAAACCCTAAAGCATAAAAACTAAACCCTAAGCTATAAACTATAAACCCTAAACCGAAAAACCTAAATCCAAAACACTAAACCCTAAGCCTTTTATAACATTTCAAAAAGCATTTTGTAACTTTCATTTAAGTGTTTATTAAAACAATTTACTAAAGTGTAATAAACCCTAAACCCTAAACCCCAAACCGCAAACCCTAAACCCTATACCTCATACCCTAAAACCTTAACCCTAAGCATTTCATAACATTTTAAAAAGTGTTTTGTAACTTTTTTTTACGTGTTTATTAGAAGAATCTATAAAGTGTTATAAACTTTAAACCGTAGTCCCTAAAACCTAAGCCTTAAAACCTAAACCTAAACCTAAACCCTAATTTAAGTGTATATTAAAAACATTTACTAAATAGTTATAAACCCTAAGCCCTAAGTGCTAAAGCATAAGAGTTTTATAACATTTTAAAAACTATTTTTAACTTTTATTTAAGTGCTTATTAAAATAATTTAATAAAATGTTATAAACCCTAATCCCTAAACCATAAAAACTATGAATTTTATCAGTATCTATAATAAGAGAAGACCACACCTCGGTATGTGAGTGTAGGAGGGAGAAAATCGTGGTACATGAGATACCCCGATCTTTGTTTTTCCACCCTTCATCATAAACCTTTTGACTTTTATTTATTTTTCTTCATAACTCCTCGAGGCTCCATGTGATCAATGCATTATGTGTACTATGTAGCAGCGGATACCCGTTTAAGGTGGGGTGGTTCATCCCTACACCATAAATCCTCGACCTAAACCCTTAACCATAAACCCCAAACACTAAACTACAAACCCTAAACCCAAAATCAAAAACGCTAAACCCTAAGCATTTTATAACATTTTAAAAAGTGTTTTGTAACTTTTATTTAGGTGTTTATTAAAAAAATTACTAAGGTGTTAGAAACGTGAAACCATGAACCCTAAACTCCAAACCGTAAACCCTAAACCAATAAAACTTAAACCGTAAGAATTTTATAAAGTGTTATAAACCCTAAACTCCAAAGCAAAAACCCCAAACCCTAAATCCTAAACACTAAATTATAAACCGTAAACCCTAAGCATTTAATAACAATTTTAAAAACATTTTGTAACTTTTATTTAAGTGTTTATTAAAAACATTCACTAAAGTGCTATAAACCCTAAACTCTAAACTCTAAAGCATAAACCCCTAATCCTAAACCCTAAACCCTAAGTATTTTATAACATTTTAAAAAGTGTTTCGTAAATTTTATTTAAATTTTTATTAAAAGAATTTACTAAAGTGTTATAATTCCTAAACCCTAAACACTTGACTTAGATAATAATGTATATAGAATATTTTGACTAAATAATGATTTATTGGTTTTATTATAACTATTGTGACCATATAATTAGATGGATTGAAAGCTGCTACAACCATCACTCTATGATAAGAATCAAAAAGCTAACCCCATTATACATATTGCATTAAAAAATTCATAAAAATTAACTAAAATATATTGTTATTATTAATGGAGTTATATAATATATAAAATTATGTTTATCGATGTAGATTCACCCCCACTATTATTATGGGAATCCTTTAATTGGAAATAGTTGTTCTTACATTACCATGGATTAGAAATACCACATGCCCAATATGATGTGCTGATATGCCATCTTTTAAAATTAATTAATGTGAAATAGTTTAATTATTAGAGTATATTTAACTTGAAAATAAATCTTATCATTGATATGCCAATATTACCATGAATATTCCAACATATTCCATGGGTCCATAAATCTCATGATTGACATGTCAATATTACCATGAATATTCGAACATATTCCATGGGTTCAAAAATCTTATGATTTATATGTCAATATTACCATGAATATTACAACATATTCCATGGGGTTCAAATATCTACGATGAACCTAGAAATTAAATTATAATTATGGAAGATCTATTCTTACGATTACCATAGTTATAGGCATATATATATTTGAATTTATTTTGAATTTAAGTTAAAAGAAAACATTAACATTAAATTAAAACATACTAGAGAAGGCATATAAATTAAATTGATCGAACTACAAATAAAATTCAATCCATGATAACCATCAAAATGGTTACCCCAATATTTCTATCACATTTCATATATTAAAAAAAACATAGAAATTAACTAAATTAGAACTATGAAAGATATATTCTTCTCATTAGCACAATTATCGGCATATCTAATTTGGAATTTATTTTCAATTTAAGTTAAAAGAAAATTTTAACATTAAATTAACAAACTAGGGAAGCCATATAAATTAAATGGATTTAAATGCAAATAAAATTTAATCCATGACAATCATCAAAACGTGTAACACATAGAACCTATCACATTTCCTAGATTAAAAAAAGAAGAAGAAATTAACCAAATTATAACTTTATTATAGGCCATATTGTGATTATTTATAATAATATTTTTTTCATGCATATTTCAACAAAAAATAATCTTAATGGAAAATTTTACCGATGAAATTTAGCCCTTGGTCTAAATTAGAGGGTTTCGAATTTTGAATGGAAAACGGTTTTGTATCATATTGCATTATTAATAGTAGCCCCAAGATTATTTTATAAGAAAAACATGTATGGAGGTTAGCATAACCTTATTTCAATGGAGGAGATACTAATTTCCATTTACCCCAATTTTCAAGGACAGGGATTTATGGTACCCATTTCTACCTTCTCGTTTGATTCTAAATGAGCTCTTTATTTCACTCGCCCTTTTGTCATGGTATTGAGATTAGTTTGAAGAGAACGACCCACATTTAAGTATTCAATAGTCTTCTTTCCATTTTCTAACCTTTCAAACGATTAATGATTTTCATATCTAATACAGGAGGCTTGTGTATTTTCTTGACATTCCAATACCACGAGCATTCTCTCCTTTCCCTCCTTATTTTTTTTTCTTAATTTCTGGGAGATGTAATAATTGTTTGTCTGGAAACCTGACCAAACAAGTAACCTTAAATGTTTCAAAATATGAAAAGAAAATATATATTTTATGGCTCTCAAATACAATACATGAGATTTATCTATATGGCCATAGACAACAGAGCTAAGACAAGGAAACGTAAATGAAAGCTAAAGATACATAGGCAGATAAGCATGCATGCATATTTCCGGGGATCAATATCCTTTACACCGGTTGGATGTTTACTCCTACGAGTGCACCCATGACCACGAGGAAGCCCCATTTTCCATTAAGTTCTTGCAAGCACGCCACTTGTATGACCAGCATGAACAATTGAACCTTCCATATCAGCAAACACCTCGTTGTTTTTTAGGATTATGTCCCTCATCGAAAAGTTCCCTTTTCTACCTAAGTGATCTCTTATTGAATTGGTTAAGTGTTCAAATCCCTCTAATGATTGGTTGCGCTCTCAAGTCAAATTTCAGCTCCAGAATAACCTATCCCTTCATAGTAATATGCTCCTCGCTACACATTAGGACTTTTTCTAGGCATGGAAAACAACAACAAAAAATGAGAGGCCTATGCCACACTCAAATGGTTCAACAAGAGTGGAGAAACCCAAACACAACCCCTATCCTTGCCAAGATCTTCTAGTGGAAGAGCCATCTTGAGGCCTAAAACTTCTACAAGAGAAGAACATGGAAAAAACCAATGATTAGGAATAAAAATGTATAAATAAATATTCTTAACGTACCTAGGCCCAATGTCTCTACTAGGTTCCTCGGGGGTGTTATCACTCGTCTCGATCTCTAAGGCTAAGGAAGAGTCGAGCTGAGGTAACCATAGACCAGTCTTTTGAATTGGTAGCTAGCCCTACCAAGCCAGAGAGGGCTCTCTCCAAAGGATCACAACCAAGAGGGCTGGATAGATTAGGGTTTTACACTAGATATGGTGTGCAAAGTTTGTTTAATTTGATTTGGTGGGGTTATTGGAAGAGGATTAGGTCTAAGAGACTAGGTTTCCGAAAAATAGGGTATGATTGCAGACATCTAAGTCTACATTTATAGAGAATATCATGCATAAAAATATTATGCACAACATTTTATATTTTGTTAACAGACCATGCAATAATAGACTTTCTTTGATAATTTGAATTAGGATTTGGTTATGCAAGATAACGATAATTGGAAGGATTGTTTCAATATAGACATGTCTAGGAATAAATTCAAGATAAGAAATCATTTATAGCTTATACAAAAAAATAAGTTATTTAGACCTCCATAGTAATGCTTGAGAACAACAAATTTTGGAGATTAGTTGGTCCATCTTAAACATTATAATTTTTTAAACAAGAATATAATTTGAAGTAGAGAAATAATTTATGTTCCCTTCAATTTTTTTTTGGAGATTAGTTGGTCCATCTTAAACATTATAATTTTTGAAACAAGAATATAATTTGAGGTAGAAAAATAATTTATGTTCCCTTCAACTTTTTTTGGATTTTGTAAGCTTCTGATGCCATTTTAGTTATACTAGAGTAATCACCTTTGTTTTATCCTTCAAAATCTCACACAAAAGTATACTAATTGTCATGTAAATTGTTGTTCCATTACATATTCTATTCAAAGTTTAACTAATTAGTATCAACTAAACCCTTTAAATTGATAAATTTTGTTTTCATGTTCAACTTAAATATAGAGAAAAAACTATCTCCATTCACAACATACACCAAAATATAAAGATATCAGAAATAGAAATTTAAATACTCTTACTGAAGTTTAGGATCCATATTCAAGAAGTTCATAATGTTATTGAGAAGAAAGGGTTGTATGCCCAACTAGCTTATAGAGTTATATGTCAAGTAGATTTGATTGAATTTATTGTTCTTCCACATTCAAGGTATGTTCTAAATTATTTATTATAACAAGGTTACTACATGTCAATTTCAAACTACAATTTAGATAGAAATGGGTTCTATATTTTATGTTTTACTTTGAATTCCAATTTTTCACTTTAAAAGCAAACCAATGCTATTTTAAATTTTAACTTTTAACTTTGCCATCAACAATTCGGTCTTACTAACTTTGAAATTTCCAATCTTTTATTTCACAAAAAATTAAGTGTTTTTTGTTTAAATTTAACTTTTAATATTTTACATTACATTTTTTAAATTTAAAAGTTAATTGTTTTTGTTTGTTTGTTTTTTTAATTTAAATTAAAAAGTTAATTATTTTTTTTGTTTGTTTTTTTTAATTCAAATTTACCTGTTGTATTTGTTTGTGTAACTTTCAAGAATGTAATTAATACTAAGCGTTCTAAATTTAGAAATCCACTTTAACATTTAGTTAAGAGCTACCGGAGTTTCTTGCAAGCCGATTTCACCATAGCTAACTTTTTTGGTTTTGTTTTTGGAATTTTCAAGAATGTATTTAATATTCTGGTTTATAGGTAACGTTTTGCTTTTTTCCTTTTTAAAAAGCTGTCACAGGGTTATGATCACTACTATATCCTTATCAGAGGGTTATCCATCACTACCATATGGTTATCCATCACTATCACAACAACAATTCAACGTCGTTATCCATCACTACCGTATGTTTATCCATCACTATCACAACAACAAAGCAACGTGCCACACAACATAACGGAATTGTTCTTGAAAAAGTTGAAAAGAATGAGACTATGGCCGAAAATGACTGGACGAATTACCCACTCAACATGGATTTCTCTGTGAAACGGTTGCCAACTCAGCATGGATTTCTATGTGAAACGGTTGTTCAAGAAAGGAGACATATATCCGTTGAAAACTTTGAACCGACTCGAGATTTTTCTTCGATATATAGATATCCGTTGAAAGAAACGATATATAGAAGACTTACTGCAGAAATCTGTCAATTGGTCTTGTCCGATACTTCTATGTGGACCGATATGTTTGTGTGGTCTGATAAGTTTGTGTGGTAAGTCTGTGCGTGTGGGTATGCTTGAGCGAGAGGAGTCTGTGCGTGTGGGTATACTTGAGTGAGAGGCGACGACGCAAACAATTTCTCAACTTCAGCGGAAGGGTGAACGAATTGCTAAACAGTCACTGTTCTTCGACGGTAATGCCTTCTTTCTATTGCATTCTGCTTTTGTCTACTCTCATATATACACCATCGTTTCATTTTAGTTCATTTCTACAATTGCAATGTTTTATTTCAAATCTCATGTATTCCTTTCATCTCCATAAAAATTATTCCAGGGATCTCTTAGATTATTTTATGGATTGGAACCTCCAACCGAAGAGCGAAGAGCGAGTTGAGTTGAGCTGCTAAGGCATAATCAATGCTTTTTCTGGATAACTAACAGGGATTCAACTACAGGTGCATTTCCCTTAAACTCTACTTTCAAGGCAAACCCTAGTCATTTCACTTTAGTTTTCTTTCCTGTAAATTTTTTAGCCAATGTTAAACTGAGAGTTATGGATTATCCCATCCTTCCATTAAATTACTAGGATAATGGATGGATAGCCATAGAGATAATGGCTATCCATAGAGATGTTGAGCAATGTGACATAGCATAGACATCATCAATTTTCTTAGAATCACATGGACATCATTATTTTTTTTGAAATCACATGGACATCATCATTTTATTTTTTCTCTGTGATTCACACACCTCATAACAAGTTTTTTTTTTTGGGTCTTCTCAGTCAACACAAAATCCTTTGCACTCCAAATCTCCATGCCTCATTTTCTGGCTAACAAAAAAATCCTATGCACTTCAAAAAAAACTTGCAAGATTCTTGGGTCTTCTGTGGTGAACAAAAAATCCTTTCCACTCCAAATCTCCATCAATCTCGTCTCATTTCCGGGCAGTCCAAATCTCCATCAATGCCTCATTATCGACATAAATTAAGCAGCTAGATTTCATATAGGTCATCTCACAAAGTTTATGATGATCCATAATGCTGGCCTTGGTGTACGCGCCATGCGCTTTTGATGAGCTCTTCTTCACAAGATTGCCTTGGCCGGACCAAACTGAAATGATAAAAGACGCAGACAGAGTTTAAATTTAAAACGAAAACTTCCTTCCTGGTGTTGTTGTTACAGGGAGAATAAATATTGGAACGAACCAACAAACAACTCTAAGACAAGTGGCTCATCCATCTAGTTTATCTATTTTAATGTTGGTTTTACTTTGATAAAATCAATGTTGTAATATTTGAAATAGTACGTCAAAATTACTTTAATTTTTAAGTTGTTCACAATTGAACATTTCGGATTGTAGAAGTCATATGCTTAGTATTAATAAATATGCTTTATTTTATTGACGGTCGCGAGTACTACTAAATATATTTTATTTTATTGACGGTCGCGAGAATTGAGTGTATTATTTTTTTTGCTTTGTTTCAAACCATATTCTTAAATTTTAGATGAATGGCATATATCAGTTGTGTAGGTTCATTTTAATGCGTTTTCGTAGAATGAGGCGTAGTTTAAGAGTAATTGCAAGTTTTGTTTTTTTTAAATTATTTTTGTGTTATAAGTTTTCTTTTATTTAGATTAGTTAAATTTTAGTGTAATTTTCTTTTATTTAAATAAGTTTTTTTTAACTTGTGTAGTATAGTTTGGTGTGAATATTTTGTATCTTAAACATGTTTAGTTTTTATATATAT
>APFE031436576.1:0-11652 GCA_000404065.3 Pinus taeda | reverse complement strand
AAAGAAGCATGTAGGACCTCTCACATAGGTTTTCTCATTTAGATTTTCCCATTCTCCGTTTCTACTAGTTAGATGAGCTTGAACACACAAAGAAGAAGGCTGGGTACGAGCATGGGGCTTCCCAGTGTGGAAACAAGTTCATGGTTGGACCAAAACTTCCCTTGCAGATGGTTCATATTTTCCATCAAGAATTCATTGACCAAGTGTTATAACCAAGCATAGAGAAGACGGACACAAGATTGGCCAAGTGTTGCAGTGTCACAAGTCTCTTCAATTTTCAACCACATACTCTATTCAAAATCCAGAACGTAGTAGTTGGAAACACTTATTTCTGGAAACAAAAATAGTAATATATCAAGCAAACAAAACAAACATAAACAAAAATAGTAAGCAGAACAAACAAAGTAAAAACAAAGATAGTAAGCAAAGGAAACAAGATTAAAAAAACAAGCAACATGCAGAGTATGTACATGGCATGGGGCGCAGCCCGACCTACTGAAAATAGTGCTTGAGGTCTTGGCTGTTGACAGGAAGGTTGTCAATCCTCCCATCAAGTGATTATAGATGGTGTGTGTGTGTGTGTTAGGCTTCTCATGGACCAATATAAGTCTACCAGGTTCTGCTACTAGAACCTAGTGGTATTCCAAAAGACCTTTAAGTGAAGACGACACTACTGCTTCAGATATTGCGTGCAACATAGGCTCTGACGATGACACATGGTAGTTGTTTTTATTCCAGGAGAAGTTCAAGTATTTGAAATCAATGCATAATCGAATTTCCCCGGATTTATTACATGCACAACTTAAATTAGAAACCCATGTATGATGGCGAAGTTTGTAAGTAATCCAAACATCCAAAATCTCAGTCAATTTTTTCTGTATAAGGAGTTCAAATGACATATGTGTTTTTACATAGATTTTGCTGTAATGACTTGGCTCCTCATTTACCTGAAATCTCGTGTTGGATTATTCACGTGTCATATGTACTCAGGTCATCATCTGCCCAAGTGGACACATCCCAATACTGTTTGATCAAGTGGTCAAAAGATTGCCACTACTGCGGTGTGTAGTTTGTACTGAGACTGACTATATTCGGATCGTGATTGGTTGCGAGGTTTCTCTGTCCATTCGTAGTGGTGGACCTATGGGTTCTGCTATTTTTTTTCCTTGACAAAAGTTCTACAAGTCATAGAACTTGTTCAGAGAAACCACACCCTTAGGGATGGGGTTGACTTTCTTGCCATCTGCTACAATTTTCAGGGGGTGCTCGTTCTCATCTCCATCATCTGTTGTGTCCTTGAAAGCATCAACACTGTTCGTGGAGTGCAATATCACTTTGAGTGCGACCACATTGAGGATGATGGCCCTTTTTAATCCCAACACAAGTGCTTCATACTCAGTAATGTTGTTTGTACAATCAGACTTCAAGAAGCTTGAAATGATTAATTTTGTATTATTTTGGGTGACTGAGATATATTCGGTTCTTGAGTCGTCATGTGTCTTTAATCCGTCAAAATTCATGACCCACAGCTTGTCTATACATAGACCATTTGACATGCTAGTACCACTGCTACTACCATTTCTACTTCTACTGCTACTATTGGTAGAATGCATTGTACATGTTTCATTACCATCAGTTAGGCAAGGAAGGAGTCCCAACTGTGTGTTTGGTGGGATTGGATCTGGCTATGCAGAATAATACCCCAATGTTGTTTCTAGGAGGCAGTTGCCAAACATGAGTTCTGCCAAGGCCAACGGTTCATTCTCACCGTTAAGGGGGGTAACATTGTGCTTCGTATACCTCTTGGACAATACCTGGATTTAGTTGCATTTGCCCTTGTATGGAAGCCACATGTGGGACCAATCTGTAGAAAAATATGTGTCCGACTTTCTAGACTAGTCTCTACTGAGTAGTAGACTGTAAGCTTCCGGTATGTCCACAACAACTATGTTGATGCATTGGTGGACTCGAATGTGATGAAATAGTTAGATGATCACGTCTCGCAGTTCACCAATGGTAGGTACCGATGTTCAATCAAGTTGGATGATTCACGCAGATGTTTCACTCCATTGTGCATTGATCTTTTTAGTAATGGAGATTGGCATGACATTAGCGGTTGTGCTAGAATCAACCAAGCAGTTGTGAACATTGTAGTTAAAGATTTCAAATGCTAGCAAGAATGGAGGGAAACCTGAGTTTTATTCTTCCATCTAGAGTGTGGTGAGCACAATGGAAAGTGATCTGGGAGGTGTGCTTGCTCCCTTGCTAGTAGAGGCTATCTTGTTGTCTGTCCCAATGCGTGCAACCATATGCCTCGCTGACTGTGGATCTTAGCTAACTCGAACAAGTTGATGTTCGCTCGAGTTTTCTTCATTTCATCTACAATGTTGTAGTCCAGAGGTGGTAGGATCACTGAGGTGTCCGGGGTAGGACTAATGTTCGTGTTATCTGGCGGAGTGTTATGCAGTTTGTTTCTCATGGAGGTACTCTTGTCCGCCGCTGCCTTCCCGGACTTGTTTTGTTTTTTCTTCTTTGGGGCGGTCGCTGGATTGGCTTTCCTCATCAACAGTCTCATCTTTTCTTGTGTTTCCCCAAGTGTAAGGGGAGCCCCTTTACTCCTGAGATTGTATTCGTCATTTTTCTTTTGGGGCTACTTCTTGGTGTTTGTCTTCAGCATTGCTTGCGAGCACTGATATGCGTTCACCACATGCCCAAAAATTGATGGTTCATCAGGTGAAACCTCTTCGTCATCATCAGTGTCGTCCTACTACTCTTGAATATTTCTTTCTGCATCGAGTGTATGACTGCATATAGAGCTTGCGACTCACTTCCATTCTAAACAAGAGTTCTCAGTGTGATGTTCTTCATGGAATGAACAAAACTTAGGATCTACACAGTGTTCAACCTATAACACAAAATTTTGCATAGTTTTTGGAGCAAACCAGTTGCTGCCTGATGAGCTGCTTGCTTGTCTCTACCAAGTGGATGGCTGATTGCATATGTGTCCATTTTTTGTTGTTTGAGCTCGGACACTTCTGTAGTCAAGTTCTTGATGAGGTGAGTGAGGGTTTCAATGTCAGTTGCTTCCTTGTCTCTACCCTTTCTCGCCATCTCTTAGGACTTCCTGCTCACATCTTTGGAGTCCTTTCCTGATTTGTCATCCCTTATGAATCCAATTACGCCCATGTCTTTCTCAACAACAATGGCCTCTTCACAGTTTTCCAAAAGTGTTGGTTTTGCAGCTCGCTTGATAAACTGCAGAATGCTGGTTGGCAGTGTGGACGTGTAGTAATCAACTGTGATGGAGTCATGCGGTCTGGTGTCTGGTGAAAATTTATTCAATATCCATGTAAAGATCTGATTGAAGTCTTTTACTTTTTCTTTCCCCTCCATCTTTAGGCTTCCCAATTCTTTAAGTAACATAGCTGGGGTTTTGTCATCAAAGAAATTCTCAAGGAACATGCGTTTGAATGCACCCCAGTTTTATATGGAGTTCGGTGGAAGGTTGTGATACCATACAATGGCACAACCATCCAAGGTACATGGAAACAATCTACATGCTATGTCATCATATTCTACCTCGAGGGTGTGCGACTGTAGTAGAAGTTGTCCAAGTGATCTTATGCCTATGTGCTGTCAGGGTTAAACTTGATGTTCATTCTCTCTGCTTACTTCGACATCTTGTGCAAGAAACTGGGGAGAACCAATGGTCCCTGGGTCATCCATTATAGATTTGGGTTAGCCATCTCTTCTTCTTTTTTGTCCTCCTCCTCTCTTTCAGAATATGATGGTTCCGACTCTAAGTCTGTTGGTTCGTCTTTAGCTCCATCTCCTCCACTGCCTTCCCCTTCACCTCCTGTATCGGAGTCCGATCCCAAGATAACAAGAGTGCCTCATTCACCTTGCCGAAAGACCGGAGGTTCCTCTCTATCTTCAATAACTTTTTCCAGACCTTCAAGTGTGGAAATGACTAGGATTAGTTCGATTGCTTTCGTGAACTAGCGAGTGATGGGATGGATGGAGTGAAGGTGATGATACATAATCTCGTGTTCAGTCATAGGAGGTGAGGAGTAACCAACTGTAGAATCATGCGTAGGTGAGAGAGAGTGCGAGTTACTGCCTTAACCAGATCATTGATGAATGAGTGTGAGAGGATGTTTAGCCATATAAAACTAATTGCCCTCCTTCTAGCGCCATAAATGTTGATGGTGCTAGACCCTCTAACATCAAGGGGATCACCCTAGTATGAAGTCCAAACTAGACCTCACATCATTTGGTGTGGGAGTCCCATCCGGTATGATGGCCTAGTTGCCATTATCTTAAGGATTTGCCTCAACTCTTGCTTGTCAGCATAGGAGAGTGGTATGTGTTGTTCTTCGAGAGTGAGGTTGGCGTGCCTGGTTATTGAAAGTGTTACTTGTGTCAATAGTTTTTTCATTGTAGAGGGAGAGGGTGAAAGTGAGTCCCAGGTCAGTTGGGAGGAAGCCCCAACTTTGCTAGGAACACACAACACAACTGGACTTGCACAACTTCCGGAGGATCAGTTCACATGGATACAACAGTCACAACACACAAGGGGATATAACATGTACAACACTCAGTGGATGAGTCCACACGAGTTGAATGGTTGTTTAAGAAAGTTCTATGTGAAAGGTCTGTCTGATGTCCGAGGTGGTAGCCACCACGGGCAGGACAACGTTAACAACATATACAACACACTTTCATTAATATATTATGTATTACAACAAGTGAATGAGTTCAATTGTTAAACACAAGTTAAATCAACATGCATTACAAGTGTTCAATATTAGTCTTACAACAGTTACAATACATGTGTGAAAATGTGCTGGCCTATTAGCAGGCTTCTAAATTAAGGGAAAGTTCCAAGACACATCATTACACCATACATCACTAACCCTGTGGGTAGGGTATTGGAGCCACTACTTACTCCTCAAAGAAAATATTACAGACTCTGGAGGAGCTGAGGTGAAAAGTCTTGTCTATATACAAATGAGGGTGTATTTATAGCCAAGGGTGAAACTCACCCTTGCGGTTGTTCGACTACCCTCATGACTGTTTGACTTCCATGAATCTTCGACTTTACAAGACTCTTTGTACAACAAGTGGGTCTCTTGGACTTCCACGTTACATTACATTGATAAATATTATGGCCCATAGTAAGGATGCAGACAACATGACTTATGACATGACTCAACATGACAATGCTGGAACATTTGTGCTAATGCTGGTGTACATGTCAAGCTGCAGTGTTGCTAGGTGATGGACGTCCTCATGGTGTGTCACAGCTTCACCTCCGCATGGAAAAGTGGATGGAGTCTTCGATGGTCATTGGTTCGCTTGATGTTTCTTTTGCATGTTTCTCCTTGCTTGTACGTTGGAAGGCTTAACAGGTTCATTTGTTCACAAAAGGTGCATGTTTGTTCATTTGCCCATCTGTGAAAACAACTTGCGTGTTTTCTCGTCCGTTTATCCGCGAACACATATTTGCATGATCATCTATTCGTGAGAACATCTCTTTGCATGCATTGTTTGTTCACCCATTGGTGAACCTATCCTTCTGCATATGCTTCATTCTTTCATCTGATTCATCGTCACGCCATGTTTGTTGGTGTACCTATTCCTGCAGTCACTCATGAAGAGACAACATCAAATCAAAAAGCGTCCTAGTCTACCATGATACATGATCATTTCAGATGTAGGTGACTGGGAGATGCAAGAAGGTTGTGAGGCAGTAGGGAGGCTTCGGGCATTGCTGATGAAAACTGCGTAAGAGTCACTAAGTGATGGAGTTGGGCAATCCGGATTGACAATGACTATATGCAAGGTCTGGCTCAATTGGAGGACAAACTTGCGCAGTTCAACTGGAGGAAAAAACTGCACAGTTTTTTAGGGGAACAATCCTAGCTGCAGGAAAGATGGGTAGGCAAAATTTGTGGAGTTTTTGAAACGAGCGAGTAGTGGGAGCTTGGCTACCAAAACTATGCAATTCCTAGAGGGAATTGGCAACTGGCTACCAGGACACTGGAAACAAAAACTGCACAACTCCTAGAGGGTACTGGAAGTTTTCTGCTGGGTCACTAGCAGCAAAAACTACACAATTCCTGAGGGGAACTGGCATTCAGCTATTGGAGCTTGGTAGCAAAAACTATGTAATTCCTGGAGGGAATTGGTAGTCTGTTGCCAGGGGTTGCTAGCACGAAAAATTGCACTGATGCTGGGAGGCTGGCCTGCTGATCACCTTTGTGTAGTTTCCGAGTTGAGCAGACTGTTGGGAAACATAAAGCTTGCCCATGAAAACTGCACAATTTTATGGGTGAGCAATCGGTTAACTATCGAGAGGCCTGGCTAGAAAAACTGCGCAATTTTATGAGGGAGACAAGGACGGGCACTGGGTGTCTATCCAGTCTATCTGCACAATTTTTTCAGTCAGTGGAGAGAGTAAGATTTGCAGCCTCTACGCAATTTTTGAGGGGAGTGAGTCCAGGGGTGGTTATCGGGTCAAACTCTTCAGTTGACCAGCATGAAGGTGGATTGATTTACTTGCAGGTAGCACAACTTGAAATTATTTTCTTGGTTCTTTTGCGTTGTTCTCGGTGATAGTCGATCAAGTCAATGGCGAGGGTGATGGTCCGACTGTTAGAGGGGAGTTTGGTCATCAAAACTTCAGCAAAAATGACTAAGTGTGTGAACGAGTGAAAGATACATATGTGATTATGCAAACACACACTTACATAACTCAACGATGAGACAACTCAAACCGTCTAAACACACATGTTCAACATGATTGACCGACGGTACAAGTGATAAACATGAAAATTGTGATTGATCATTGGTCGACCATGACAAAGCTTACATCACAGTGAATGTGACTCCATGTGTGAGTGTGACAGATGTTTTCATAGCAAACACAATAAGTACACACGAAGTGAAGAATTTGAGCATGACCAGAACATGGTCGCAAGAATGACTTTGACATCAACATGCAAATTTTTTTGGGTAAAATGAACAGGTAGGGTGGATGCAAATATTCACACGAGCTCATGGAGTGAACCTAAGTGTGTGTAATCATCAAGTGAAACTCTCAAGGGAGGCTCCAAAATTGGGTGTAGGCCAAAATTTTGGAGGGTGGTTGTAGCCGTTACAACATAACTCTATTCATGGGTAGTCATGGGTTGAAATTACTTCTTTTGTGCAGGCATCCCTTTCCAGGTTAGGCTGATCCACCAACTTGTCACATGGGTGCCGTTGTTGGGCAAGCGCCCTAGCATGCCAATCACGTGACTCCCCCATGGGTGCTCGAGCACCTCACTTTTGTGTGGGCATGCCCAAGGTGCGGGAATTTACCTTGTTGTGAGAATAAGAACACAAGTCATTATTTCATCAATGACAGCAAAACATTATCATTTGTTAGTACCATGCTACATGATAAATGGATTATAAACTAACCTTTAACACATAAACATTAATTAAATTAATTTTTTGAAAATCATTATGAGACTCCCTTGTGTGAACTCTGTTCATGGGAAGTCATGGGAATAACTTCTTTTCTGTGGGTGCCCCTTTCCAAGCCAAGCCGACCCACCAAGTCATCGCATGG
The DNA here is from genome assembly GCA_000404065.3 of Pinus taeda. Lineage (NCBI taxonomy): Eukaryota > Viridiplantae > Streptophyta > Pinopsida > Pinales > Pinaceae > Pinus > Pinus taeda. The sequence continues at coordinate 4,034 of APFE031436576.1, read as the reverse complement.
GTGCCTGAGCATCTTGACTTATGGCAGGCACACCAAGAGTGCAAGAATTCACCCTGTTGTGCAAATCAGTGAACACAAATCGTTAGCTCATTAATGACGAATAAATATTATCAGCTATTAGTACCATGTTGATTGATAAATCAATTGTAAACCGATTTTTAACACCTAAATATTAATTTAGTCAATTTTCTACAAATCATTATGAGACCCCATTATGGGAACTCTATTCATGGGCAGTCATGGATGATGGGTTGTCCTTCTTTTCTGTGAGCACCCCTTTCCAAGTCGGTCTAACCCACCAACTCATCGCACGGGCACCCTTGCTAGGCGGGCACCCTAGCATGCCTAGCACAAAATGCCCCATGGGCGCCTAGGTGCACCTAGGGTGCAGGAATTCATGATGTTATGTAAATCAATGGACACAAAACATTAGCTCATCAATGACAACAAAATATTATCCGTTCTTAGTACTATGCTACATGAGCAATCAATTATAAACCAAATTTTAAGACCTAAGCATTAATTAGTTATTTTTCTAAAAATCATTATGACATCCCCTTGTGGCAACTCTGTTCATGGGTAGTCATGGGCTGACCTTAATTCTTTTTTGCGGGAACTTCTTTCCATTTTGGGTTGACCCACCAACTCATCGCATGGGTGCCCTTATTAGGTGGAGCCCCTGGTGTGACCAACATGCGACACCTCATGGATGCTCAGGCACCTCACCTTCAGATGACCTCACCCAAGGTGAGAGCATTATCCATTCTATGTAAATCATTGAACAAAAATCATTAACTCATCATAAATTTTATCATTTGTTAGTATCATGTTGCATAATCAATCAATTATAAACCAACTTTTAACACCTAGACATTATTTTAGTCAATTTTCTAAAAATCATTATGATACCCCCTTGTCATAACTCTATTCATTGGTAGTCATGGGCCAACCTTACTAATTCACACGTCTTCCTGACTGCCATGTCGCCTAGTTCACCTGTCACCCAACTCGCTTGGTACGTCTGCTTAACGAACCAAAGTTAAAATTAGAAATGATGGTATAAATGTAAATGAGCTTCTCTTCATTTCAATAATAATATATTCTCTACTTAAAAAGTCCAACCATGTGAAGGTGGAATCTCATATGCCCTCACCCTCCTCCCCTCCCCCCACTCCAAATCACTCTCAATTCCCCTATACCCAATATATCTACTATAATATATTTGAAAGAAACACAATATCATTCAAACATAAAAACTAGGAAAATAAAAAATTAAGGTGAACGAAAGAGAACAAACCAACTGAAAATATATAAATACATACCTTGTACTTCGCAACATTTTGATATCATTAATATTCTTCCTCATCCAACTCATCATTTGTATCATCTAGTTCCAAATTCATGTTCAAAGGATTCACCATATCATAATCATCATCATTGTCTATATCATCATTTGGAACATGTTGTGGAGTACTAAAGAAGGTATGTTTTTGTTGATTATTTTGGCATCTTTTCATTAAAACTTACAGCCCCTTTGCATCATGAACTAGGTAGATAATAAGAAATCATGACAAAATCTGTAGGATTTATATGCAACATGAAATCATTAATAATTGCCATTTCTTATGCAGGAAAAGGGAAAAACAAAAGATTACCGTTCCAAAGAAAAAGACGGGGCCAAGTTAACTGCTGTCCCTTTAGCAGTGAACCACATGCAAACAAGGTGATCCAAATTAAAGCATATCAGCCAGGGAAAGGAAAAGGAGATATCAACTCAGTGCAAGAAAACAAATGGATAACTAGGAATTAACAGTTTGGCGAATCCCTCAGGATCCTTTGATCCTGAGGGATCGCTTCCTTAACTATTTTTGAATCATTGATATCTCCGCTTGAACTGTTATAAAAAGGGGCAGCACTGCTAGCCTGGGAGAGGATCTACTGTCATTTTTCTATGTAACCTTTCTCTGTATTTGAGACTTTGACCATAGAATCTCATTGAGAAATAATCCGATGTCACTTTGTTTTAATGCTTTAATATAAACCTGGTTCTTGTTTCACCTTTGATCCTCGAATAATCTCAAGCGGTGTGTCCCTGGAGGCTAAGGGCCCGATCTTGGTGGAACACTTGCTCCTGTACTATTATCTTTCGTTTGTGCGTGGTTTTCATTATTAGCTTTGTTTGGTAATCTGATATGTTTTGTCATTTTACATCACAGTTCTGTTATATTTGATTTATGTTCGACTGAGCAACATCATTCTTTGTGACAGGAATGTTGTATTATTCATTCTAACTTTGTAGCGCATTGCTGTTCCTTTAATCATTAATATAATATTGTTGGTCTTTACGGAATGTTATCGCTGTTCAATACAAAGTAACCGTGCCATAACATTCATAAGTTGGTATTGCTGTATTCATTTATGGTTTACATTTAATTGCGATTGCTATTCAACTGACATTGCTATTCCATTACGAATTACAATCGTTATTCATTATAACTAAGATTGATATTGGTGGTATCGAAATCAGATTACTCCTTTCTCAATATTAAGGCGTGTCGTGTGTGTTATTTATCTTAGTTTATCATGCACTTACATTTGGCTCTGAGTACTGTTCTATATTTCATTGCTAATCAATTGTCATTCTATTTCCGTGTGTTGTCTGATTTATTCTTAGAGTAAAAATTGCTACCTGATTTCTGTAGGATACGATTGCTGCACTTATCTCTGAAGATTAAGGTGTTCTTGTTTATAAGAAGTAGTTGCTGTTCCATTTCCTGATTATTTGTGTTATCATTGCTTTGGTGTGCAGAATGATCTGAAACTATAGTGGGCGTTGACATTTGTTGTCAAGTCCCCAGATTGATGATCTGTTCCTTGATTATATTTAGTTTCATTAGTTTACAGGGGGATGAGTTACTGTTACTGGACCCTTGATTGATAAATTTCTTAGTTTTCCGAATGCATGATTTCAGCCTTAAAATGCTTTGCTGTAAATAGATCTTGTTTTAAGCATATGTTTACTTTTGTATTTTGAGCACTATACTACTAGCATTACTCTGACAAATGACTGCCTCAAACTGAGACACTCTTTGAAATAAAAAAATGTTCCTGGATTAACAATTTAATGTGAGGTAATTAGAGGTGAAAGAGACCCTTTCTTATGACTCGACATTTTGGCGTTGTTTCCAGGGAAAGAGTGTAGCCATTTGTCTCTTCTCAGAGTAGTGTAAGACCATGCTAGGAAAGAATTGGGTTTTAAAAACGGAAGGTAAGAACCTGCGTGTGGAGTAGGTAATAGCCCTGCTCCCCTGCCTACTTTCCTGCAGATTTGTTGGTGTTTTGTTTGGGTAGAACTTAGCAGTTAATTTGTGTGCACGACGAAGTAGAAAAATCCAAAAAGTAATTCCAACCCTCTACCCAAGCTTGATAAAGCTAAGGGGTCGGTGACCCTTGGCCGATTAACCTTTATAGACGAAATCCTTAAGAAAGCAGAATCTCAGCCTTCAGTAGGACCTAGAAAAGCTACCTCTAGACAGCCTACTAGTTCCCTTCAGGCCATAGGATCACCATCTATAGCCTTTGCTTAGGTGCATAGTCAAACCGAAGAGCAAGATTTTCAAGAAATTGAAAATTCTAGCCCAGAACCATTGCAAGAAGGGAATCTTAGCAATCTATGTGAAGGAAGAGGAGAGACAAGAGAAACTGAAGAACCAAGATCTCCTCTTGGGGTAATTCAGCCATTAAGTAGTCCAGATAAAGGAAGTGTTGTCAAGGCCATTCCTGTTAAATCCATTTCCCCTCGACAACCTAGGAATACCCTCCTAGATATCCCAGAAGGTTATTGGCATATATTTGACCAAATGACCCAAAACCAGCCAAACACCCAAACCTCTACACTGCAATACCCCATTGTGGATACTGCAGCTAATGCACCTATGAAAGCAATTCCTCTTCAACATATCCATACATTCCATGGCCTTACATCAGAGGATCCAGATGCATTCTTGTTTGAATTTGACGTGCTGTGTAGAGGA
>APFE031436569.1:0-13961 GCA_000404065.3 Pinus taeda | reverse complement strand
TCAACAAAGGCCTTAAAGGCCAAGAACATGTTAAATACTTCACTCTTGAGTTTTAAGAAGTATACCCAAGTGCTTCTGGAGAAATCATCAATGAAAGTTAAGAAATACTTTTAGCCAGAAAATGAAATAACTGGAAGTGGACCACATAAATCACTATGCACAAGCTGTAAAGGGGTTGAGGCGTGCCAAGAGACACGTTTTTCAAAACTGTCCCAATGATGTTTTCTGAGTACACATCCGAAATAAACACCATCTCTGCAAGATACCATTGGAAGACCTGTCACCATATTTTCTTTACATAGATTCTGAAGGGAGTGATAGTTTAAGTGACCAAATCGCTCATGCCAAAGTTTGCTCACTTCATTACCATGAGCAACAAATACCGAGGGAAGATTTGATGACCCAAAGTTGTGAAAATTATACAACCTTGTAGAATCATCAGCAATGCTAGTAGCTAAAATCTGTCTAGGATCCTTTAGGTCCTTAATTACAACATCATGAGGTGAAATTCAACGATTTTACCTTCACCTGAATGAGTTATCTGATATACAGATAGAAGGTTGCAGGATAAGGTTGGAACACATAATACATCATTAAATTGACCATTTTCTATATGAACAGTTCCAGTCCCTACAACACTAGGAGATCTATCATCACCAACATATATATTTTTGGTGTTACAATCATTTAAAGAAGAAAACATGGCTTTATTTTTGGCCATGTGATAAGAAGCTCCAGAATCAATGAGCCACTCATGAGAATGAGAAGAAGAAGATACATTTAATGCATAGCCAAACCGAGATACTTGACAACCACATGCAGAAAGTGCCATTCGTGAAGATGAATTTGAAGAGTGCTCCAAATTGACGTTATGCTTCTTCATTGCTGCTTCCTAGGCTTCCATTTTCTTAAAGCATTTAGATTCTAAGTGGCCATCTCGATTACAAAAGTTGCAATGTCGATTAGTCTTCTTGCCTTTGTTTTTATTTACCTTATCATTCTGGTGAAATGATTTTTCGTTTTGAGGCTGAAATTTCTTAGGACCCTTGTTTGGTTTAGGACCATTCTTTTTAGGATATGACTTCTTAGGATTCTTTGAGTTTGGTTGCTGCTGGGCGATTAATGCTTTCTTAGAAGAGTTTTCAAGATTAAGAAGACCAAGGTGTAAGAGTTTTTCTTGTTCTCTTATCAAAGAATCACAAAAGCATCAAAGGAAGGGGGCTTGTAGTCATGTCCTTGAGAAATGAAGGCTTCTCTTGTAGAATGGAAGGTGGAAACAAACACAGAGTAGGCTGGTCCCAACTTAGAAAGAATCCAATAGATAAGGGCACTGTCTTGTTTCTTAACTTTAACACCTTCCAAAATAAGTCTAATGGTCTTGAACTTGGACAAGAAATCTTCAATGCAAGAAAAATCATTGGGGTTTAATGTAAGCAACTCATTTTCAAGCTGATGGGCTCTAAGTTCATTTTTAATTCCAAAAACTTTAGTAAGCTTCTCCATTGCTTTATCAGGAGTATCAAGTTCAGCAATATGGAATCTAAGATCCGGAGAGATAGACATCCATGTCAACCCACGTGCTTGATCTTGCCTATTTTCCCATTTGGCTGCTTTCTCTTCATCTTTTGGCTTGGTTTCTTGGCCTGTGGTGATTCGGTAAAGACCTTTACTTCTAAGTAAATCCACAATGTAGGACCACCATTGGAAGTAGTTGGTGTTGTCAAGGATAACTTGGCATGAAATTTCCATTTTTACAAAAACTGAAGCTAGATATGCTGAAACTAAGTGTTCCAATGGAAAGAGCTCGAAAAATTAGGCTGGTTAAAAAAAACGGTTCTGAAAACGGCTTCCGGATGAAGACGTTATGACCTTTTTAAAAAATGTTGATGAAGGCACCGACAAAGTGCGGGAATGTGTGGAAATGAAAAAAAAACGCTCATTTTTCAACAAAAAGGAGATTTGAACCCAAGACCTCTACTCTCTTAAATTAGCTTTGAACCAAGTGAGCTATACAAAGAGAGAGAGAGAGAGAGAGAGGGGGGGGGTTTCTTTTAGTCACGGATTGCATGCTTGCTTGAGAAAGCTCTTTTTCTCCCTACAAAACAAAAACACAAAACCCAACATGGACATGCAAAAAAAACAAGCCTTACGGCTTAAAGTTAGCTTTATCCGGAAACTAAATATTTTCCTCAATGTTTCTAATTTTCTGAGATCACACTAAGGTGCAGGGAAAAGAGCATACGCATGAGAAAAAGTCTTCCTTTCTGTTTCTGATTTGCCCAGATCGCACAGAGTCGCAGGGCAAAGAGTATACGTAGAAATGAAAGGTATAGATCCGGTAATAAAAAAAAGCCATAAACAGAAACCAAAATAACCAGAGAGAAAATAACAGTAAACTGCAGAAAAAAACACTGTATACCTCCAGATCTTAAAAATGACGCAGATAGGGCTACCGGAAACCTTTTCGCATGAAACAAAAGGGGTTCCTCACTGGAACAGATGCTCTGAACACAACAAAGCAGTCCTCTCGGCCTGAAAGCAGTCAGAAACAGTAGATCTAGGAAACGACAGCCGCATGCAGTTCTACCGGCTTCAGATTTGGATCACCAACGGACCGGCCCTCAAATAGCTCTGATACCATGTAGGAATTTACAGGGTAAGTTGCTCAGACAGAACAACACCAAAAGGACACCACTCACAAATAGATCACAGATCAATACACCAGTATTTTGACGTGGTTAAAACCCTCAGAAGAGGAAACAGTCCACGGCCTGCGCCAACGTGGCTACTACAGGCAATTTATTAATAAAAGAATGAAAATTTACATAAGCTTCTCTCATGCACGGTGAACCTACAAATGACCCTCCATTCGCTTTAAATAGAATTCATGGACCAATCGGGTGTCAAGCCACGGATCAAGTGTTGGTAATACCGAGGAGAGAATGAACCGTCGGATCACTACATATCGTGACCGTCGGATTGTAAGTTACAAATGTACATAGTAAAGAAACACACTTTACCTAACTCTATACTAGACCAAGTTATACTTAACTATTCCTACGTGTCATAATATCCTAACATGCTTAATAAGAAGGTATATATTTTTAAGAAACTTTTGCACTTGTTGCTAGACTTGAAACCATAATAATGTTCCTTGCTCTTTCTAGCTTTCAGAACTTCAAAATATACTAAATGGATGTAAAATCTGCCTTTCTTAATGGAGAATTAGAAGAAGAAGTATATATTGAGCAACCAGATGGATTCATCCTTGGAAATGATCCAAAACATGTATGCAGACTCATAAAAGATCTCTATGGTCTAAAAAAAGCTCCAAGGGTCTCGTATTACCATCTTGACAAATACCTCCATCAACAACGTTTTTCAAAAGGATTAGCTGATAGTAATTTATATACAAAGATTGACAATGATAAATTGCTAATACTTGTGTATGTTGATGATATCATTTTTGGTAGCAATGAAGAAGCCATGAATCAAAACTTTGCTTTGGTAATGCAGAAAGAATTTGAAATTTCCTTGCTTGGTGAACTCACATATTTTCTTGGTTTACAAGTTCAACAAAATAAGGATGGTATTTTTCTTTCACAAACCAAGTATCTCAAGAAGATATTGAAAAAATATGGCATGGAAGATTCTAAACCAGTATGTACCCCTATGGTAACATGATGTAGTCTTAGTTCAAATGATGAATCAGACAGTCAAAAGGATTTTCAAATATCTTCAAGGAACACAGAACTTTGGTTTATGGTATCCTAGGGATACAGATCTTACACTTCATGTATATACAGATGCAGATCGGCCAAGAAGTTTGGATGACAAAAAAAGCTCTAGTGGTGGTGCATTTTATATGGGTTCCAGATTAGTATCTTGGTTCAATAAGAAACAAAGTTCAATTGCATTATCTACAACTGAAGAGGAATATGTGGCTACTGCATCTTGTTGCACACAACTCCTTTGGATGATGCAAACATTGCAATACATTCAGATTACGTGTACTCCACCCATCTCCATTCTATGTGATAATACAAGTGCAATCAATATTTCAAAGAATCTAGTCATGCATTCCAAGACCAAGCACAAAGCTATCAAATATCATTTTCTCCGTGAACCTGTGCTTGAACAAAAGGTCAAATCAGAGTACGTTCCCTCCAAAGAATAGGTTGCTGAAATATTCACCAAACCACTACCTAGAGAGACATTTGAATATCTCAGACAAAAGTTGGGAGTAGTTAACACATCATATTGCTATTGAAACTTATCTGTTTCAGAGAAAAGTGGTTGTACGGGAGTTTCATGAAGTGTATCCACATACATACGTCGGTTGTTGCAGATATGGTAACATATATGTTGATTTGAAGAAAAATAGTGGGTCAGACACAGGATGAAAAGAGTCCGATATGGGTCTGACAGTGATCATCTGGCACAGGATTAGGGGGGGCACATAATGCATTGTTGGCATTATCTTAGAAGATCTTGGTACAAATTCACAGTTGTTTTTTATTCAGGTGGAATAGGTGCAGAGAGAGATCATGGTTGCTGGTCTGGATGGTGATTGACAGATGTTGCTGATGATAGTTGTTGATAACTATCATAGTCTTGTTTTAGATATTTTGTCTTTATGTCATGTATATCTTTTATTATCAAGGTCATGAAACAATTTATTTTGTTTCCCCACTATGCATGGGATGGATGATGTAATGTTCTTGTTTTGTCATGGATAAACATTTGGTATACCCCCACTTGGTTGGGTGGATGAGTCAATCTTGGTATATCCCCACTTGGTTGGGATATGGATGTATGTATGAGTCTTTGGTGATAGGAAGGTCATTTATGATGTATAGAGTCATGTTCTTCTTGTAGAACATCCTTTTGCAGACCTTGCTTACAGTCAAGGGGAGCATGGACAACACACTTCAGCATATCAGAGAATTCAACATGTACTCAGGGGGAGCATAACCCTTTGCTCTTGATGACAAAGGGGGAGAGTGACTTGGGGTTGTCATAAAGTCCAAAGGGGGAGATTGTTGGCATTATAACAGATTTCGCACTATGACACATATATTGTCCTTGATGGAAACGCTCATAGATGATAGATCACAGTTCAGGCTCACAGAATGAAGAAATAGAGGTATATGCAGGTTGCCATTGACCAAGATGCGTGTACACATGGGTTCGCAGACCAAAAGGTGCATATGGTGTACACACGCACTTTCATGAAAGGAAAGGCGTGTACATGTTGGAAAACTTGGTTTTGGTCTGTGGTATTTGGTCCATGGTATTGTGATCCATGGTATTCGTCCAAGGTATCTTGTTCGACGTGTTGACCCCAAGTATTTGGTCCAAGGTATTGATTCTAAGTGGTTTTGGACCATGGTATTGAGTAAGGCCTAAGACTATAAAAGGAGGAGGATATCATTAAGCAAAGGCACTCATGAATGGAATATCTAATGAAGAGCATGATCTAGAATACAGGTGATTGGGTTATGGTGCATAGCTGGATCTGATTCAAGGATGAACCTAAGCGCTTGATGAAGGATAAGTTCTATTGATGGGTAAAGATCTTAAGGCTTGAAGAGAAGTATCTTTGTGTGGTTTTGATCTTTTATCTGAATAATTGGCGCATGTCGTAATCTGTAGATATGATGATTTGGGTATAACTGATGTCTGAATAATTTTAAAGGTTAAAATCATCATTTACAGATCTGTACACAGGTTCATTATAGCAGAGGCGCATATACACGTTGGTTCGACATTTCAAAAGTGTGTATACACAGGTTTGCCTTCATATAATTGCGTATGCATGCAAGTTCCTCACATTGAAGTAGCGTACACCTCATAAAATATGCTTTAGCTACTTCTGATTGTTGTTGTAGTGTTCTGGTTTCTCGCTTGTGTTCTGGTTACTGTTACTGTATTCTAGTTACAACATTCAGAGAAGTGATTGTTTGATTCAGTTTTCGTTGGTGCAAAGGGGATTGATTGATGTAGATATATTTGACGTTTGATTGATGTTTTTGATCGATCCACTCTGAAAATTTATAAAACATGGTCCCTGGAAGAAAAGAGAAGGTTGTAGCCTTCTGTAGGTCAGCACCTACGTACTAGTACATCAACTAGTATAAGAGCTACGGGGTTGTAGCTCCCTTCCAGGAGAAGTTGGAGAAGGAGAGAAGGTTGTAGCCTTCTACAGGTAGAAATCTATAAGACTACACTAGTACAAAATATTGTAAAAAGAAGTTTCTTATTAAAAGAAAAATACAAGTGATTGCAACAGGTGGTTTTCACCCACATTGGGTTTCCACCTTATATCTTGTGTTCATGTGTGTGACTGTCTATTTTTTTTTTACTGCTCTTGGTTACTGTTTATATGGTTTTGATGCACATATTAAAGATCAACATATGAAGAATTAACTAAATTATAAGGTTACAGGGTATACAACTAGTTTCCTTATATACAGTTGCATATGCACACAAATTTTGGATGAGGAAGTTATTCTCTTTTCTTGCCAGATTGTTTTTTTTTATATATAATAATAAACAGTTATCAACAAGGGGGAAAGCCCTAACTGTTTTTCCCTGTCCCATAGAAATATGGGAAAAAGGAAAAGCCCGGGCTGTTGAGGAACAGACGGAAGAAGGGAGTGGAAAGAAAAGAGATAAGTGTTAAGTCTGGTGAGGACCAGATAGCACAGGCACAAGGGTGCATTATATTTGCCGAAGGCAGAGGCCTGGCAGATAAGCTTGGGGGGAGATTAGTCGGGTTGACTAATCTCGTGGTTGGGAGGAAAGCAAGCAGCAAGAACTGGTTTTCTCCAATCTGGATAGGTACTGAAGTCTGTGCGGAAGACAATATAGGTAAGTACAATACAGTTTTTGTATTGCGAGGAGATTTTGTAACCTTTGTTTAAATAACAGTTAGGTGCAGATTGAAAAGCAGGATACTCTGGTATTGGTTCCAGTCTATTAGTAAGAGAATAATTGCGCTCTGTCGAGATGGGAGAATTTAATGATATTTCGATTGAACCTAAGTCATTTTAATTAATTTGAACAAAGTATTGCTTAGCTATATTCGATGGAACCTAAGTTATTAAATTAACCTGAACAATAAACCTGAACAGAGTACTGTGGATTTATAGGGTGATTGAACTTAAGTTATTGATTAACTTGAGCAGGTTAATGTTTATCTGTAGTTATACTGAACTGAAGTCTTTTTTTTAAAGAATTAAGATTATGAGGGAGGTTACAAGAACTTTAATTTAAAAACCGAAACCCTCCTTAGATTACGAATAGAATGGTGAAGGGGGAGGGAAACCCCATGTACAAGAGAAGAGGAAAAAACTCATAACCATCACCTGTAATAAATTAAACGATTAACGATATCGTATTCGAGCGGAACAGTAACCAATAAAACAAGAATCATAGTTCTGTATATGAACAAATTTCCTCTGCATTAACAGCTATCAACAGAAATCGTAAGCCGCATACAAAACAATCTTTTCTTTTCTAAATAGTGAATACATAAATATAACAACATTGTAGGAAAAGATTATGATGATAAATACATGCATACGCCCTAAGTATAGGGTCGAGACTTGATTTAAAAGAACTCGGAAATGCGAATTTAAGTAAGAACATCTAAATGAGTTCCGAAAAAAAAACGGCATTCGGAAGATACATAGCTGAAATAGTTAAGCTATTTTCCTTAAAGAAATTCCACAACCATATAAACTGTAAATGCTCAGAATAAAACTATGAAAAGAGTATTACTGCTAAGCCATGTAATAAATACTATCCTTGCAGAGAAGCAACAAAATATGATTAGAAATTACTGAGCGTCGAACGCATTCGGGTTGAAACCCCATATTAAATTACATGCATATATATATATACTGTCAAATGGAGCGATATACTTCCAAGTGCCGTAATATACAACTGGACGTTGACTTGTAGTTTAAGTAGGGTAATAACGAATCCAGAACTACCACAGTATACATACATTCATAAAATAAAACTCAGGAAACAAAATAACCGCTCAGAACTGAGGCTCATACTGTTTAAAGTAATGGGTATACATCTTCCCTACATCCAAAGACATTAATCTTGAAAGGCGCAGCCGGTCTGTGTCAAAGTACCAGCGACTCGCCAAAAATCTAACCAAATAATAAAAAAAATCTATCTACTGGAAGTTATACATGGAAATCACAAAGACCCGAACGCCTCTCACAAGTGCGAGCTCGTCAAGACAACCCTGGAATAATCCTAAGGGCAGAGTCTCATGACGGCGAGCAGTAGAAGGCTTCCCTAGCCAAGGGTAACGAATGCATCAAGCTTCCAGGAGGGAAACAGATAAACACCTGACAAAAGAAGAAAATTTAAACTTCGCCCTCGACTCTGCATTTTACAGTACCATTTGTAACAGGGTTTTGACTCTTACCGTGAGTACGCTTCCCCGGATGAATTTGAACCAGCAATCCTTGCCGCCGTGCGGAGGGCAATATACTCTGCGCATTCAACCGAGAACAACCAAGAATTAGTTCCGGATTGAAATTATTTAACCGATGTTTTACTAATGTTAATAACAGTAAAAGGATAATAAAGTTACCTGATAAAAGCCGGAATCAGGTTAGAACACTGGGCAATCTGCATAGTTTCCCGGAATAAACAAGACTGGTTCAAGGTCTAACATGAAACCCAAGGTAAAGGTGCATGCCATCGTTTGGTTCCGCAGAGCAGAGTTTCAGTCAGCGACCTCCATCAAAATGAACACCATAAACCCTAAAAGAAATGTTATAAGTTGGGCACGTGAAACCATCACCGTCCGATGGAGGGTTTCAATCTCCGTCGTTGAAACCACTGTAATCCCGAGGAGGCCAAGTTGCATTTAAGGACTAACAGCTACCATCGAGTCTGCATTTAGTTCAAAGTGGGAGTGTATCAAGGTAAGTCCAAGTGCCTGAGCCTCATGCAACGAGCTCTCAATAGTAGAATCCGCCAAGAAATACGGGAAGGGCGGAAGATATGGATTTCAAGTACAATTAAGTGCAATGGTTGGTAGGTGTTAAATGTCAAACACGAAACCTACCTTATGTATTAATCGCATAGAATATCAAATGATAATGTTTGAAAAGTGTGCCGAGGGCGATGGGTTCAACCCTCGCACCCCTAACTTTATATACCCATAACCTTATTTAAAGACAGTAAATTGATTAATGATTTTTTTTTTTTTAATTATCATTCTTATGATATTGTTATTTTAATAAACGGAGATGTGACACATGGAAAACAGAAAGGGTTTAAATCTTGATAGGATGTGTTACGATGGAAACTTTGCAAGATGAGCAGGTTTCACGTTGGACTAAGTAGGATTCAAGTGTGTGGACATAGAGAGGTGAGATCTTGTTGTCTCCGCTAGCTCATGATCAGACAAAACTCCAAAGCTATCCATATATTGTAATCTTGGGATAATGGATATATCTCTTTATTTCGAATAGTAGTTTTTCGGATAATAAGTTTTAACAATTAATTATTTATTTTTCAAGTTCTAAAAAAATTATAAAATCTATATGATGAAATTTTGGTGGTTCGTATTTGTTATCAGTATTTAATTGAATTAATTGATTGTTACTGATTTGCAAAAAATTCTTGGAGATATTGACATCTCAAATTAAGAATGGAATATGCCTTTACAGCTCGGATAGGTTTAATATTGGTCTAATATTTGGGGTTTGTGTGGTGTTTTTCTTTGGAGTAACATGATTATATTTTTATTTTGTTTTTTCTGGTTTTTTATTTTGATATATATGGTTTAGTTTTCCATTTTTTTTATGTTTTCAATTTCACCCTTATGCATTTGATTTGACTTTGGCTTTTCATTTTTAAAAAAATAATTTAATTTTGATTTTTTATTTTTAACACTATTGATTTTACTGATTTTATTTTAAAAGATTAACATTCTTTAGAATCAAAATCCTTGTTGAAATAAAATGAAACAATGTCCAACTCTTCAACCCTATGATTTTGTGTTTCTAGTAAATGATTTGTATTGTCCACCACCTCCTCTAAGATTTCATTCCACTCCTGAATAAAATGATGCATTACTATACATTAATAAATTCTCCTTCATGTTGTTAATTTCATATCAGTTGCAATTTTTGTAGAAAAGATTGTAACCCTTTTTCATTGCTCGAAGATTCAAGATTCAAAGGTTTCATTTGGTCTTCTATGCAACCATAAGGGTTCTTAAAAACTGCGGTTCACTAACGAAAAAGAAAGGACCTTCAAATTTCTGTTTGCCTTATCCCACAAATGACCATCTTCAAATTTTCTTAGTAAATCTCTAGAACTTTAAAACACTATTTTAATGTTTAGATTTCAGTTTTCTTTGACTGGGTATTCCCCTTCCTCTAACTCAATCAAATCAAGCTCAAGCTTTATCTACAGCTCTACTATTTACCTTTCCAAATTTCTATTTCTAAAACCCATATCTTTTTTTCAAATGATCCATGTTCTTTCTTTCGATTTATTCAACTTCAATTGCATTTCAATCTTTTCTACTTTCCTTGGATTTACAACTTCAATTGTATTTCAATTTTTTCTACTTTAAATTAAATTATAACTTTCTCATTTTCCAAAAAATCTTTTCATTTTTTTTCAGGATAGATCCCATGAAGATAACAACTTTTGCTTGTTAAATGTGTTTCATGTTTTCTCTGTCATTTAGTTTCGTTTAACAGTTTCTTTATCCTCCTGATTTTTGCTACAATTTATCATAGATTGTATTTTATTATAGTGCAATAATTTATCTATCTTATATGATTATAAAATTTCTATAACCATTTAAATTTTTTATTAAAAATGTCAAAATAAATTTATCATCTATTATAAAAATATTTGTTCAAAATAATTAAGCCTTAAATATAGTCCATTTATAGTCTATTAAAATTGAGCGTGAGACATTTTGATTTTTTAATAAATAAATAAACAAAATTTTATTTCAATAAAATATTCTTAATCTACTACACCATCTCACAAATCTAATACACTACAAATGATATAAAATGTATTTCAAAAATTTTCAATTTCAAACTATAAAACCATCCATTAAATTTAAATATTATTTATTTTGCGACATGTTCAGGCCCATTGGAATTGAATTGTTTCCTTTCGTTCAAGGTGTGTGACCGCAATCTAGAGCTTCAGACCACGTGTTTGGCCCCCTTCGTTTCCTTGGTTAGGTGTGTGGCTTGAATGCGTGATTCGACGTGCCTGTTCGATTCCAATACTTCATTCAATGTGGTGGTTCAATGCTCAAGTCCAACATTGGAGAATGCACTGGTCATTAAAGAGAGATTGGAAATCCCTAATGTCATTTTGGAACGTTATATCTATCTATTTTTAATCGTATTACATGTTGCTTTCAGAGGAAACTTTGCGAAGCAGAACCGTTGAGAGAACTGTAGTCAATGTGTAGATGAATGCAATATGATTCCAATGCACCATATTTATGACATTTGAAGTTTGAACCTTCTTGTGTACCGAATTTCCTAATATGCCAGTTATCATATGAATTTCATTTGGAAGCTGATAAACTCTACTTTATTTTAAAAACTTACTTAGATTTACCACTAATGTTTATCCAACATTTATATTCTGTATTAATAATTTATATTATGAATCTCCATATAATTAGAGCTTTACCTCATTGACACAGAAGCATAGATCTTCTGTTAAGATTTTCTGTTTTGCATAAGATAGGCAAAATCTCAGTAGATGACAACAATAGGAATGATTAGCTCCAGTTTGTTGGGAGGGAGTTAATGCATCCTAAATTTGAGTTGAGAGGATTTATGAGACAGTTAGATTCTCTTTGCTATATAACAGGTACCTATATGGATTGTTTGGTATGAGGGTGAGAGTTTGTGAGGATTTAATTATGTAATCTTCTGTTTGATTAATAAGATTGCCGATGCCTATGTTGTGTGGATGTAGCCCAGATTGGTTGGGTGAACCACGTTAATTGTTGTGTCTTTATGTGCTTCATTTATCTGCTGAGTATTTGATTTAATTACCTGTGCATCTGATCTCCAACAAGTGGTATCAGAGCATGTTGGAGGTGTTGTTGATTGCTCGAGGTATATCGTGTCTGAGCATTAGCTGAAGTCTGCGTGGAGCAGTGATAGGTGCTGCGTAAAGGCGTTTGGTTGCTGTTTGTAAACGAAAGGAGCGGCAGCGAGAGGGAATTGTATTCCTGCGATGAACTATTGGAGCACATGATTGCTGGTTTGAAGTGAAGCTGCGTACAAGACCAGACCAACGGATTGCGTGGAGGCATTGCTCCTTGCTGTGTGGAGTCTTCTTTTAATGAACGGTTGACATAACGCTGTTTAACTAGCTTTAAAACCTGCGCAGAGTTTGCGTTTGTTCCATACAGTTTCTGCTGCCTGATGCATGGAGCATATGATGCATTACACTACTGCGTGGAGCGTGATTTGTTCTGTGCGATTGACCCAAATTAAAGTCAATTTTAAATGCGCATGGGTGCTCGACTTTGGAAGGGTGCAAGTGATTCAATCGATTCGAGGAGTCCAGTTTTAAACGCAGAGAAGTATTTTAATTGCGAGACATGACAATTGATACAGAGGTAAAACTAACTGTTTGTTGGAATGGTATTTTAATCTATTAATTGCTAAGGTGTCGTATTACTGTTGCAATTCGATGGCTATTGGAATTGGTGAAAAAACAAACATGGGATATGGCATATCATTGTTTTGACTTTATGCTCATAAATAAACCCATTTGTAGAAGGCAAACAAAACCTTATTGCATCCTCGTTTAGCTTGCATATTCATCTCTATTTGATCACAATTTTAATCAAGATAAGAGATGCCCTTTATGTGAAGAATGTATGCCAAAAGGTGTGTTCATTGATTCTGTGTTTTTCTGCTTGGCACGTTGATGTTTTTCTCATGCAAAGTCTGCATTTGTCGCTTGCAAGCCATTTTGCTTCATGGAGAATTCTACCCCGAGCATTTTTTTATGTGTTGTACGAGGGATCTCTACAATTATTTTTTGGTCAAAAAAATGATGGCCAACATGGGAAAGGATGGACGTATGGGTTTGGGGAATGCAGGATGCAATTTTTTCAACCATTGTTAAACTGTTAAACTATTTCAGGGTTGCAAAACAATTTTTTTTTATGTTTTTTAAATGGTAATAAGCCATGATATTTGAAAGCAAAGGCAGAAAGGCATAGGCAGTTTGTTTTGTTAATTGCTCGTATTTAAATGTTGGTTTTGGAGATTATTGTGTTTTTTTGCTAATACGAGATGGCGAAAACTCAAAGTGCCCATTTTGAAATTGAGAAGTTTAATGGAAAAAATAATTTCGAGATCTCGAAGGTGAAGATGCATGATTTGCTTGTCCAACATGGCGTGGCAAAGGCGTTGTTGGGCAAATCCAAACAGTCTTACAACATCACAGATAATGAGTGGGCCGAGATGGATGAAAGAGCGATAAGCACTATTCGACTGTGTCTAGCTGATGATGTCCTGTTTAATATCGTATCGGAGACAACAACTGCTGGTTTGTGGACGAAACTGGAGAAACTGTACATGACCAAATCCTTAACCAATAGGATTCTCCTGAAGCGACAGTTGTACGGTTTGCGAATGAAGGAAGGTACATCGATTGCTGATCATTTAAACGCTTTTAATACTCTTCTTGTGCAATTACAAAGTATAGAAGTAAAAATACCATCCGAGGATAAATCTATTACTTTATTGTGCTCATTGCCCAAGTCATGGGATCATTTTGTTACTTCTATAAGTCTTAGTTCATCAGAAACTATTGAGTTTGATGATGTAGTTTCATCCTTATTATTGGAAGAAACAAGGAGGAGGTCGCATTCCGAAACCTCTACATCAAAAGCTATGATGGTTAGAGGT